>JAPQNM010000001.1:1347515-1359919 GCA_029783475.1 Metacarcinus magister | reverse complement strand
GAGAGAGAGAGAGAGAGAGAGAGAGAGAGAGAGAGAGAGAGAGAGAGGAGAGAGAGAGAGAGGAGAGAGAGAGAGAGGAGAGAGAGAGAGGAGAGAGAGAGAGAGAGAGAGAGAGGAGAGAGAGAGAGAGAGACCATTCGTTCCTCCACCCTGACTTTACATTACTAATTGTACGTCTGAATGGAAGGCCAATTAAACAAGAATGGAAGGGAAACAAGATATAAACAAATAAAGCACCATCAACAAGGAGGAGGAGGAGGAGGAGGAGGAGGAGGAGGAGGAGGAGGAGGAGGAGGAGGAGGAGGAGGAGGAGGAGGAGGAGGAGGATGTTGAAAGGAAAAATTAATAACTTGCAATACTAAAGAACTAGACGACATTGTGAGAAGACTGAGGGAAGGAAGAAGGGAGGGAGGGAAGGGAGGGAAGGGAGGGAGGGAGGGAATGGAGGGAAGGGAGGGAGGGAGGTTCTGAGGCAAATGATGTCCAAATAAAGCTGACAATATAACCTTGTTGACACAGTGGCCCTGAGAAGCCGTGCGCACAGTGTCACCAAAACAGGGATGAAAACATGATAACAAAAGACAGTCAACACTCAACTGCATTCAAGCTTGCCTCAAGATACACGACTTGGGGGTTAAAAATAATGATGATGATAATAATAATAATAATGATACTAATACTAATACTAATACTAATACTAATACTAATAAGTGTGTAAACAAGTTGATGATGATGATAATGATAAAATAGGAATGTGTATGTAATAGTAAATGAATGATATAATACGAAACAAAATAAGATGTCAATGTAATAGTTTCAAATATATGAGGAATGGATAGTAAAGTGTATTCGAAATCAGCTCAAATAATAAAAAGACAATAATAATAATAACAATGATAATACAACAATAATAATAAGAAAAAAAAGGAAGCAAAATAGATATAAAAAAAAATAGAGAAAATAAAAGAGAGAGAGAGAGAGAGAGAGAGAGAGAGAGAGAGAGAGAGAGAGAGAGAGAGAGAGAGAGAGAGAGAGAGAGAGAGAGAGAGAGAGAGAGAGAGAGAGAGAGAGGCCAAAATAAAAAAGAAAAAGCGAGGCAAGACCAATTTTTACGCATGACAAAGACATAAGACGAACATTAATTTCCTCTGACACTCAATATTCCTTGTCGCTTTCAAGATTATTCTCGCCCGACGGTTCGGTGACATTCTTCAACCCCGACACCTTCCCGACAGGACGCCGAACATGTGTTTTGGGCAAGGACAAGGAAACAGAGAAGAGGGGAAAAAAGAGAGGGAAAAAAGGAGGGAAAAAGAGGGAAAAAAAGGAAAAGATGGGAAAATAGTGGAAAGAGGGTGGACAGAAAGGAAAAGAAGGGGAAGGAGAAGGAAAAGGAGGGAAAAAAGAGGGGAAAAAAGAAAAAAGATGGGAAAAAAGATAGGAAAAGAGCGAGCGAGCGAGCGAGCGAGCGAGAGAGAGAGAGAGAGAGAGAGAGAGAGAGAGAGAGAGAGAGAGAGAGAGAGAGAGAGAGAGAGAGAGAGAGAGAGAGAGAGAGAGAGAGAGAGAGAGAGAGAGAATCTTTACATTTAGTACTTTGTTAATCCATATATATTTTCTTTTCCATTTTCTGTTCTATCTCATATTCTCTGCTTTTATCATTGTTACTTCCTCTCTTTCTTTTTCTTTCATTTACAACACATTTTATCTCTTTCTTTTGTGTTCATATTCTTTTTATTCTTCCTCTTCCTCTTCCTCCTCCTCCTCCTCCTCTCTCAAATCTCTTCTCTGTTTTATAATACTTTTCCAAATCCCACTGAAAGAGAAAGAGAAAGAAAGAGAGAGAGAGAGAGAGAGAGAGAGAGAGAGAGAGAGAGAGAGAGAGAGAGAGAGAGAGAGAGAGAGAGAGAGAGAGAGAGAGAGAGAGAGAGAGAGCGAGAGAGAGAGAAGGTTGTCCAGAGAAATGACATCGTGTGACGTTTTTTTCCATTCGAAAGTAAACCATTGTATTAAAATGGAAATCACTAACGTCAACTCCAGAATTCCTCCTCCTCCTCCCCCTCCTTCTCCTCCTCCTCCTCCTCCTCCTCCTCCTCCTCCTCCTCCTCCTCTTCCTCCTTCCCCTCCTCCTCCTCCTCCTCTTCCTCCTACTTCTCCTCCTCCTCCTCCTCCTCCTCTTCTTCCTGTTTTCATCTCGTAAATAATAATGTTCTCGTGTTTTCCTTCCTTTTTTTATTATATATATAATGTAATTTTTTTTATGTATTTTGTATAAGATTAAAAAGAAATATATTCTTTCGTAGTTTCATGGGTCACAATTTTGCAATTCTTACATTATATCCTTGTATATATATATAATACGCAACATTTCATTATATATAAGAAAAAAAATAATACATGATCATTTTCTGTTTGTTATGATTTCCCATTTTCCTTCGTAGCTTCAAGGGGAGACACCTTTATAAATATATTCTCTAATGTCGGGATTAAGAAGTAGAGGACAACACGATCTGCCCTCTAGCGGCGGTGCTGGGAGGCTTTATCGCATCTCCTTGTTCAGAGTGTCACAACCTAACCACTTCTAATATTTATGTTCACAATTTTCTTCGGTAAATGTAAAGCGAATATTGTGTTGGGTTTTCTAGTGCAGTTCTTTCTTGGCGTTGATTTCATTCTTACTTTCTTTTCATTCCTTATTTACTCATTTTCTTCCTTCTCCTTCTCTTCCTCCTTCTATTACTATTCTTATTGGTAATTCTAGTTTGATTTCGATGTGTCTATCTATTCTCTTTCTTCTCCCTTTCTTTCTATTCTACTATTTGTATTCTTTCTTTAATTTTGATCTTCCTTCTTCTTTTTCTTCTTTTATTCCAAATCTTTATCTCAAGGTTCATACTAGTCTGTTTTTCTATCTTCTTTCTCATTTCATTTCAATCTTCCTTTCTATCATCTTCCTCCTCTTCTTCCTTCTATTCCTAATCCATCACCTGTCCTCCCTCTGATCCTCCTCCTCCTCCTCCTCCTCCTGACAAGCAACTCACAATATTTCACTTTCAGGATAAAAAAAAAAAAACAGGATTAGGGATAACTATAACAGAGAGAGAGAGAGAGAGAGAGAGAGAGAGAGAGAGAGAGAGAGAGAGAGAGAGAGAGAGAGAGAGAGAGAGAGAGAGAGAGAGAGAGAGAGAGAGAGAGAGACCCATACACGCCCTACAGAAGCATCCTCCTTTATACTACTGTCCTTCGGGAGTCCTACAGAAGAGGAAGAGAAGGAGAAGGAGGAGGAGGATAAAGAGGAGGAAGATAAGAGGTACACTTACGAAACTCCTCTGAAACACACCCATTATATCACCTATTCATTCTTTATACCCATTCTTTTTACCCATTCATTTTTTGTACCCATGCTTTCTTTAACCCATCCATTCTTTTACCACATTATTTTTTACCCATTTACTCTTTTTACCCATTCCTTCATCACCCATGCATTCCTGTCACCCATTCTTTCTTTCACTCATTACTTCTTACACCAATTCATTCTTTTCACCCATTTTCTATACCCATTCTTTATCACCTTCTCCCAACCATTCTTTCTCTAAACCTTTGAATATCACCGGGTTGGGTGTGTGTGTGTGGGGGGGGGTATTTTTCCCCTTTTAACCACGAGGTAAAGAGGAGAAGAAGGGAAGGAGGGAAGGAGAGAAGGGTAAGTACGTGGCTCCCTTCCCCCTTCCCCCTTCCCTTTATCCTGGCCTAGATTGAATCATTCCCTTGAGATACCTTGCTAATCGACTACTTTTTCTACCTCTTGTTTCCCCTCAGATTCAAACACATTCTTACGTGTTTGTTCCTCAATATCCACCCAATTCAGACCTTCCCCTCACTTCTTTGACCTTGAAAACCATGTCAGTAAAGGTTGTATCTACTTGTACTTATGTTGGATTTTGATCTTTATATGTATGTGTGTGTTAGTGTTTTGTTGCTCCATTGGTAAAGGTGAGATGATATTTACCAGCTATCTTCAACCAATGGGAAGTGGCAGAACCAGCGCTTGAAGTGAGGGGAAGAGAAAGAGAGAGAGAGAGAGAGAGAGTGAGAGAGAGTGAGAGAGGGGAGATAGGTAAGGTTTGAAGCAAGGTGTGTATAGGAAGGTTTTCAAGAGGAGATTTTAAGGAGCAAAAAAATGGTTTGTTTTACAGTGTTATATAAAGGTGAGGGGAGGTGAGGGGAAGGTGAGGGGAAGAAGAGGGGAAGAAAATGGGAGGTGAGGGGAATAAGATGGGAGGTGAGGGGAAGGTGAGGCCAAGATGATGGGAAGAAGAGGGGAAGAAAATGGGAGGTGAGGGGAATAAGATGGGAGGTGAGGGGAAGGTGAGGCCAAGATGATGGGAAGAAGAGGGGAGGTGAGGGGAAGGTGAGGGGAGGTGAGGGGAAGGTAAGGCCAAGATGATGGGAAGAAGAGGGGAGGTGAGAGGAAGGTGAGGGGAGGTGAGGGGAAGGTGAGGGGAAGAAGAGGGGAGGTGAGGGGAAGGTAAGGCCAAGATGATGGGAAGAAGAGGGGAGGTGAGAGGAAGGTGAGGGGAGGTGAGGGGAAGGTGAGGGGAGGTGAGGGGAAGGTGAGGGGAGGTGAGGGGAAGGTGAGGGGAGGTGAGGGGAAGGTGAGGGGAAAGTGAAGAGAGAGTGATGGGAGATGAGTATTGGGAAATAGGAAAGTGAGGGGAGATAAATGATGGGATATGGAGGAAAAAAAGGCTATATTTTCCCATTTCTACTTAGTTTCCCCTCTTTTTTTTCCTCTTCCTCTCCTATCACTATTTATTAATATTATTATTGTATTTTATTCCTATCTCCCTTATTCGTCTTGGTTACTATTCCTTTCTTTTCTTTTCCTTTTTCTCCCTCCCTCCTTCCTTCCTTTCCTTTTCTTCCTTCCTCCCTTCTTTCCTCCGTATTGAAGGTATAAAACCTTTCTTTCCTCCCTATATTTACCTCAACTCCCTGGTGAGAGAGAGAGAGAGAGAGAGAGAGAGAGAGAGAGAGAGAGAGAGAGAGAGAGAGAGAGAGAGAGAGAGAGAGAGAGCGAGAGCGAGAGCGAGAGAGAGAGAGAGAGAGAGAGAGAGAGAGAGAGAGAGAGAGAGAGAGAGAGAGAGAGAGAGAGAGAGAGAGAGAGAAGTAATGGTGGTGTTGGTGGTGGACATAAATAGAAAAAAAAAATTATGAGTGTGAAGAAATAAGGACAAAGGACACACACACCACACACACACCACACACCACACACACACACACGCGCACGCGCGCGCACACGCACACACACACACACACACACGAATCATGACACGGAGGAGTATTGATATTTAGTAAATTTTAGATTTTTCAAAAACTTTATTTAGAGATTTTTTTTTCATTATTTCGAAATATTTTGAAAGTTAGAAACATTGTTGATTAACTAATACATTTTTTTTTCTAATATTTCAATGATTTTTTGTTTATTTTCAATGTTATCGACTTATTTCCATTTCCACTTTGAGTTATAATTCTATATTTTTCTTATTTCTCTATATTGTTTACTTTTCCTAATTGTTTCGTCGTAATGATTTCCTTCTTTTTTTTTCTCTTAGCTTCTGTTCAACCATTTCTCAATTCCCTTGTGTTTCCTTCTTTTATTCCCCTCTCTCTCATCTCCCCTTCTGTTAGCCTTACATCTTTTTTATCTGCATTGCCTTCAACCTTTCCTTTCCCCTCCTCTCTCCACTTCTCTCCGCATAACAGTCCATTCAAACTTTCCCCTCCCTCCTACTCCTCCTCTTCCTCTTCAATTCTCTTCCCTCCTCCTCCCCTCCTTCCTCCTCCTCCTCCTCCTCTTCCTGTGTCGTGTTATGGAGAAAATTGATGTCGCTTGTATTACCTTTTTATATAATTAGGTAGATCCTTCCTATTTTTCTTTTACCTATTCAGAGTTGGACAGAATTCTTCTTTAGAGGAGGAGGAGGAGGAGGAGGAGGAGGAGGAGGAGGAGGAGGAGGAGGAGGAGGAGGAGGAGGAGGAGGAGGAGGAGGAGGAGGAGGAGGAGGGAGGGAGGGAAGGCAGAAAGGCATGTGGGATAGTTATAAAACATTTGTCCTTTAAACATGATAGAAGTCAATGAGAGTTCGTGTGTGTGTGTGTGTGGTGTGTGTGTGTGTGTGTGTGTGTGTGTGTGTGTGTGTGGAGGTAAGGGAGGGAAGGGAGGGAAGGGAGGGAAGGGAGGAGAGGGAGGGAGGGAAAGTTATGTGAATATTAGATACTATTTCAGACAGCAAAACAAAAACATAAGAGTCGTGTTTCTCGTCTCTCTTCACCTTCACCCCAATTAAAAAACTCTCTCTCTCTCTCTCTCTCTCTCTCTCTCTCTCTCTCTCTATGCTACCCTCCACTTGCTAGCATCTATTCAACGTCTGCAGGCCGCCTTGGGCATTATTCCTTCTATATTGAAAGGCTGCTGAAAGGTCCAACACTAAGGGCTTTCCACACCCCTTGGTCGCCCTTAGAGCCTTAGCGAGGGAGGGTGAGATTAGCCCGTGTCCTCGTCTCTCTGTACAGTCAGTCAACACCACTTCCTCAATGACTGGATATACAAACTGCTTTTGATTGAGTTAGAAACATCTTTTGAATGGAAGAAAGCCTTGTGAAATATGTACCTTGTTTACTCTGTCATTCTCCTATTGAGGGGAAATATGAAGCGGACGAGAGAGTGTGACAAATTATCGCTCACCTCCCCTCCCTTTCCCCTCTCTCTCCCTCTCCCCCCTCCCTCCCTTCACCTGGCCTTGCCCTCCCAGCACTGCACCGCCTCCGTCGTCCGCTCTTCCGCCGTCAGGAGAAACGTTTCCTCAATTAACTCTGGTTTGATGAGGGTAAAGGTGGTGTTCCAGGAGGCCAAAGAGAAGGTTTTAGCCTCTCACACCACAGGGGGGAGGGGGGGGAGGGGAAGGGAGAGACATAGAAGGAAGGAACTGGCTCCCTCTCCTCTCCTCTCCTTTCTCTCCTCTCTTCTTCTTTAGCCTTGACTTAAGCCAACCGAAAGACTGACTTGAACGTTATCTTCTGGAACGAGTCCTTCGAGCGAGTGAGCGAGTGAGCGAGTGAGTCTTCCCGTCCTCGGCAATGGGTCCTAATTATTTATAAGGAATCAAACGAGAAACAAACAAGAATGAAAAATATTTTGCACTTTGGGGACACAGAGTGACGAATATTCATACGCTTTCCAAAGAATCATAAATTAGCTTCCTTTCAGACCAACTCATTAGTATACGAAGACAGGTGAGGGAGGAGGAGGAGGAGGAGGAGGAGGAGGAGGAGGAGGAGGAGGAGGAGGAGGAGGAGGAGGAGGAGGAGGAGGAGGAGGAGGAGGTGGAGGAGGAGGAGGTATGCCTTATAACACATGGAGGGAAGGAGGGATGGAAGGAGACAAGGCTACCTCTCTCTCTCTCTCTCTTCTGGGTAGAAATGAAACTAAGTGGAGGAAGGAGGAGGAGGAGGAAGAGGAGGAGGAGGAGGAGGAGGAGGAGGAGGAGGAGGAGGAGGAGGAGGAGGAGGAGGAGTGTGGCAGGTGAAAAGGGTGAAAGAAAATGTATTTTATCATAAAAGTAGTATTGAGAGAGAGAGAGAGAGAGAGAGAGAGAGAGAAGAGAGAGAGAGAGAGAGAGAGAGAGAGAGAGAGAGAGAGAGAGAGAGAGAGAGAGAGAGAGAGAGAGAGAGAGAGAGAGAGAGAGAGAGAGGAAAGAAACTAAAAATGAAAGAAAATAAGAAAAATAATATAGAAGAGAACAAAAATAATAAAAAAGGAAGAAAGAGGAGGAGGAGGGAAAAAAAAGACGTTTCCCCATGACCTGAATATATACCTAGAATTACACCAAAAGAAATGGAAACATAATTTTCCCCTCAAGTATAAGGGGAAAGTTTGATAAAGGTAAGTCAAGGTGTGCTAAAACGGTGTTGAAGGAAGAAGAGGAGGAGGAGGAGGAGGAGGAGGAGGAGGATGGAGATGAAAAGGAAGGTTTGAAGATTCTCAGTTGACCTCAAAAATATCTTCTTCAATCTACGACAAAAAATAGTTCTTGTAATATATGGAAACTTTCTATTATTATTATTATTTATTTCCATATATATCCATTTATTTCCTTTCAATACATTTCAGAACCTTTCGTCACTCTTCCTATCAATCTCACTTGATTTCACTCACACTTGTCCACACCATTAAGAGAAAAAACATTACTCTATACAAAATTAACTCAAATACATTAATTATCGTTCACTTTTTTCCTGTATAGCGAAATTTCCTAACACTTATCACCTTATCAATAATTCGCACCGGAAACTGCACTTAGAATGACGTGAGGAGTGGAATCAATGGTTTGGGGAGTTGACGGTAGATGGCAGCAGGTGTGGAAGTCAAGGGGGCACTTAATTATTTCAACAAGTCTGTGATGAATCGGTTTTAAATTGTGTAGCTGCGTTCCAGACCCAACCATCCCTCACAGCCTGTCTTAAAAACCGAACTGTGTGAAGAGGAGAAGGAGGAGGAGGAGGAGGAGGAGGAGGAGGAGGAGGAGGAGGAGGAGGAGGAGGAGGAGGAGGAGGAGACTTGATAGATGAAATTCGTATAGTTTCCGAGAAAGAAAATGGGAATTAGAATACAAAGAAAACGGATGACAGTCCATATTTTCTCCTAACAATACTACTTGATCATCGTAAGAAACAATTGACAATCAAATGTAACTTTTCAGCTTTCCTTTCACCCCCCCCCCAGAAACAAAACAAATTCTCCTTTTCTTTTTTTTCATAGAAGCGAGAAAATCTACTCAAAATATCTCTCATCCATTATAGATTTGAGTTCACGGTATGTGGAGCGTACTCGAAGACCCCTAGCGGACAAAAAGAGAACCACTACAACGGACGTAAATATCCCATCATACTGGACCAAACCCCATCATTATATTCCCATCACGATCCCCCTTCACCCATCCGTCAAAGTCCGTCCCTTTCCCCTTCCCTCTTCCCCTCCCCCTTTCCCCTCTTTGAAAACATAGTCAGTCTAAAACTTGACTTGAAATCCATCATAAGGAAAATGCAGATTACTTTCGCTTCTCAAGACAGTTGTACCAAAAAAATGACGAACCTCTTGAATGTTTCTTTCTCTATATATTTTATTTCTCTAACTTTTTTTTGTTGCTCCTATTGCTATCTGTCTGTTTGTACTTATTGTCTCACTCTTTCTTTCTTCTCTCTTTCTCTCCCTCTTTCTTTCTTCTCTCTCTCTCTCTGTGCCCTTCAGTCTTTTCCTCCCTTCTTCCTCTCTCTCCCTCCCTCTTCCTCCTCCTCCTCCACTTCCTCCTTCTAAAGTGTCTTGTGTCTAATTAGACTGGCGAATTTCGACACAATTGGTTTAAAACACTTTCCATTCTCTCCCTCTTTTCCTCCTCTCCCTCCCCTCCCACCCTTCCCTCTCTTTTTATCTCCCTCTCCCCTCTTCCTATATCCCCAATCACCCCTACCATTCATCCAGTATTTGTATGCCTCTCTTATTCTTTATTTTTTTCCTAGACATTAATTAATATTCTCCCCTCGGCACCTTCCGCTAAGTCGAGGGAAAGAAGGGAAAAAAAGAAGGCAAGGGAAAAAAAACATAAAGGAGTGGTTTTCAATTTTCCCACATCGGTGAACGCTTCATTTAGCTTCAAGGACCTAGTATTTCCATGGTTTTTTCCCTCCCATTCGTCACTTTCCGTAGTGTTTAGCTCATTTCGCACCTGCGCGCCGTTTATCGCACCTCCGTAGCGTCTTTGAGCCGAGTACCGCAAGAGGTGAGCTGAGTAGCGCGGGAAGGTGAGCCGAGTAACGCTAAGGGTGAGCCGGACACTCGCTGTCTTGGGATTAATAACTCTTACCACAGAAAGTGAAGCCTAAGAAATTTTGTTATATATTTTCATCAGTGGAAGGAGGAGGAGGAGGAGGAGGAGGAGGAGGAGGAGGAGGAGGAGGAGGAGGAGGAGGAGGAGGAGGAGGAGGAGGAGGAGGAGGCGGCGTCGTCTACAGCGGACAGAAACATGCATATTCATATACCTTAATTAAGATTCCATCGCTAGCCTTAAGTTCAATACCTCCTGATCCAAGGCGGCGCTATTATTACCGACGACCCCCCTCTCCCCTCTTTCCCCTCACTTCCCTCAAACTCCTCCACGAGACGAATATAGAACGTTCCTCATCATTTTTTGTTTTCCTTCCTTCCCTTACGTCCTTCCTTTCCCTCTTTCCCTTCCCTCCTTCCATGTTCTTTGAGGGGAGAGAAAGAGGGGAGATTTAGACGTTTTGTTGAAAGTGACGTGCATTTTATTTGGTTTTATATATAGTTTTTTTTATATATATACTTATTTTGATGTGATGATTTTTCGTTTTTTCTAAATTTTTTGTGATGTTTTCCCTAAAAGTCTCTATCAAGTGTCTGAGATGAACTAGAAAAAACGAGATTATAATAAAAAGAAAAATATATAATGATAATAATAATGATAATGATAATGATAATAATAATAATATTTACAATTTATTCTCCTTTTATTTTTAAATGAATTTCCTGTTAAGCTTAGGGAGTAAAGGAACGTAAAGGATTATTGTGTATCGTATTAACAACATACACATCACGCTTACCTGTTTATCATGAGAGAGAGAGAGAGAGAGAGAGAGAGAGAGAGAGAGAGAGAGAGAGAGAGAGAGAGAGAGAGAGAGAGAGAGAGAGAGAGATAGATAGATAGATAGATAGATAGATAGATAGATAGATAGATAGATAGATAGATAGATAGATAGATAGATAAATAAATAGATAGACAGATGGACAGACAAAAAAGAGAGAAAGAAAAACAATAATAAAAAACAGATATAGGTATTACTGATAAACAAAAAATATTAAGAAACAAAATAAGGTAAATAAATGACAAAACAAACAGGAGGAAAAAAAATCCAAAACACACACCACCAAAAAACAGGGGAAAAAAAATCAACAATTCCACAACAGAGAGAGAGAGAGAGAGATAGAGAGAGGGAGTGAGGGGAAATAGGGGAGAGTGAGGGGAGGGGGGCAGGGAGGGTAGAGAGAGTGAGAGGGGAGAGTGATGCAATATAATCAGACACTAATTATGGGAGAACGCTAAGCACCTAATTGCGTCTTGCTAATTATTGAAAGGGTTGAAATTCGAGGGTAAATGTGTTTGGTGTTTGGCGCGAAAAAAAGAGAGAGAGAGAGAGAGAGGAAAAAAAAAACACCACCACCACTTTCCCCGGGTATGACTGGTGAGGGGAAACAGAGCAAACAGTGGCAGACCATGAAGGATTTACTGTTTGGGGCCAAAAACAGACTATACCACACCGTCACTAAGGTTGAAAGTGGTTAAAGTGGCGACAGGTAAAAGCGACCGTGTGTGGGGAGGGCAGGTGTGCACAGGTGATTCTTAATTAGGCTTAATGACGTGAGTTAAATCATGGACGAAGGATACATGAGCGCTACCCCCTCACCCCCCCCCTTTCCCCTCTCTCTTTCCCCTCTGTCTCTCTCTCTCTCTAATTATCACCTTTATCTGTTTACCTATCCTCCTCTACCTGTTAATTTCCGTTTCCTTGATCTGTTTCCCTGTTTCCCTCACCTAGTATTTAAATAGAGGGGAAAAAAATCTAAGAGGTCAAACCTGTCTTGTACGTGTTGTGAATAAGTCATACACGCCATTATGTAGGAAATGCATTAACTATTGTATGTGAAAATGAGCCTTATTAGGATGAGGGGAAAGAGGAGAAAGTGTGAGGGAGTGAGTGTCAGAATGAAGGGAGTGGAAGGTTAAGGAATAATTGAGAATAAAGGGAAAATGAGAGATAGATAATTGATATAAGAAGATAAATGAGAGGGAATGAGGTAAGAATCTATGAGGATAAAGGGGACGAGGAAGCTGTGAGGGGAATTGGGAGCTGTGATGAGAGGAAATGAGGGAAGGCCTGATGGGTGTGTGGGCTGGGTGGGTTGAGCTGCTCTGAACCTGTTTAATTAATTCATTTTTTTAACATAACATGAAGGAATGGGTGAAAAACGTAACCGGTTGTGTTATTAGAACGGAGAAGCAACATTAAGCCCAAATACAAACTCATTCCACCTCTATCTAAGCCCAACCTAACCTAACCTAACTTATACCTAACCTAACTTATACCTAATCTAATCTGACCTAACCCAACCTAACCTAAATTAACCTAACCTAACCTAAACTAACTCAACCTAACCTAACCTAACCTATCTAAACCAAGCCTAATCTAACCTAACCTAACCAAACCAAACCAAACCAAACCAAACCAAACCTAACATAACCAAACATAACCTAATCTAATCTAACCTAACT
>JAPQNM010000001.1:1335015-1337515 GCA_029783475.1 Metacarcinus magister | reverse complement strand
TGTGTGTGTGTGTGTGTGTGTGTGTGTGTGTGTGTGTGTGTGTGTGTGTGTGTGTGTGTCGTATTTTCCCCTCACTTCCACCAATAACAAGGGGGATGAGGGTATCAATTTCCTCTTCTCTGACCAACACCTGGAAATTTCAATACAAAACGGACAATATATGTTACCTCCCAAACGTGAAATGACCAGAGGGAAAAAACGAGGGGAAATAGGGAGGGAGGGAGGGAGGGAAAGAATGAGGGGAAGGAAAGAGGGTGGGAGGGGTAGCAGGAGGGAAGAATGGATAATAATGAGGAAGGGAAAGAGGGAGGGAGGGAGGGAGGGAGGGAGGGAACATATGAAGAGGGGAGATAGACAGGGAATAATAAGGAAAAATAGGCAGATAAAGAAGGAAGAAAGGAAGGAGAGATAAGAGAACTAATAAAGAAAAAAATAAAGAAAATACAAGAAAGAAAGATAAACCAAATAGATAAATAAATAAATAACAATAAAGTCTGAATCTATTTATAAAAATCATTAAATCTACCATGAGCAAAACAAGAAGAAAAGGAGGAGGAGGAGGAGGAATCAAACCAAACCTAACCTAACCTAACACACATACTAACACCTTTTCTATACAATAACCATCACGAATACACAATAAAGGCTCCAGTTCGTTACCTAGAAGTAGAGAGACACACGAATATATATATAACAGTGTAGCCAACTAAGGCATCTCCCACGAGACTCGAAGCAAATAGAAAATGTAGTTTAGAATTTATTACCGATTATCTAAACTGTGTAGCCATGTCCAGTAGAGACCGTTCAACAAGACAGTGCTATCTATCTTCTCCTCCTCCTCCTCCTCCTCCTCCTCCTTCTCTTCCTTCTCCTCCTCCTCTCCTCCTCCTCCTTCTCCTCTGTGTCTCTCCCTTCTCCTCTTCCATCCACTCGCCCATATCCTTCTCTCTCTGTCCTCTGTTTAATGCTATTTCTGTTATTGTTGTGTCTGCTTCTATTATCACCTGTTTCTTCTCCTCCTTCTTCTTCTTCTTCTTCTCTGTCTCTTCCTCTTCCTGTTTTCCTTCTCTCCTTCTTCTCTTTGTCTCTTCCTCCTCCTCCTCCTTCTATTACTACTGTTACCATTAATATTGCTCTACTGTTCTTCTCTCTCTCTCTCTCTCTCTCTCTCTCTCTCTCTCTCTCTCTCTCTCTCTCTCTCTCCTTCCTTCTTTCTTGTTGTCTCCTTCCTATTCCTATTCCTCCTCCTCCTCCTCCTCCTTCGCTATTCTTTTTATTCTTGTTGTTTATGTTGGTGATTATTTCCTTCTCCTACGTTATTGCTGTTTTTGGTTGTTTTTTTTCTCTTTATTACTTAATTTTCTTGTCACTCACTTTATTTATTATCGCCTCATTCCTTTTTTTTGTTTTGTTTTACTCTCTTTGCCCAGTAATTTTCTTTCGTCTTAATTTATCTTTTTTCTTCCAGTTTATTTACATCTCTACTTTATTACGTCTATTGCTACCTTCCCCCTTTCCCCTCTTTTTCCCCCTCTTTCTCCTCTTTGCCACACCTCAATTTTCTATCCCATTCTGCCTTTAAATTAATCTTTACCCTATCCACCTCCTCCTCTTCCTCTCTTCACTACATTCTCTCTACCTCCTCATTCTTGTCTTTCCTCCCATATCCTCATCCTTCTAAATTCTCTAGTTCCTACATTTATTCCTCTTTCCTCTGTTCCCAAAGTCCAATTTCACATCCTCTTTCTATCCTCTCTCCTTTCATGATTTCAATCCCTCAGTCCTAACCCCTTCCCTTCCCCCTTTTCCCTTTCCCCTCCCCTTCCCTTCCCTTCCCTTCCCTTCCCTCAGTCTTGTATTGATGGATATTTAATCCTTCAAAGGTGTTAGGGTGAGTGAAATCCTGGGTCTCACCTCAACATTATCATCGCTCTGCTTATTCACTCTTCATTATTCATCTCTCTCTAAGTCTATAGCTGGTCTGAGTGAATAGCCTCTCTCTCTCTCTCTCTCTCTCTCTCTCTCTCTCTCTCTCTCTCTCTCTCTCTCTCTCTCTCTCTCTCTCGTTCGTTCCTGCAGTGTGTATACGTATGAAAGGGGGAGACAGAGGAAGGAAGGAAAGGCTGGGGAGTGAAAGAGGTGGAAAGAAAAAGAATGAGAGGAGGGAGAGAGAGAATAAGAGAGAGAGAGAGAGAGAGAGAGAGAGAGAGAGAGAGAGAGAGAGAGAGAGAGAGAGAGAGAGAGAGAGAGAGAGAGAGAGAGAGAGAGAGAGAGAGAGAGAGAGAGAGAGAGAGAGACGAGAGAGAGAGAGGAGAGAGAGAGAGAGAGAGAGAGAGAGAGAGAGAGAGAGAGAGAGAGAGAGAATTAGAGAGAGAGAGAAGCCTAATATCACGATCACGTTATGTCAGTGGTTGGTTGAATGGTGAAATGATTCGACTCTGCAACCTACCAACCCACCTTCGACACCCACCTGCAATTAAACCCAAAACCTGGTCCCTTT
>JAPQNM010000001.1:1320015-1322515 GCA_029783475.1 Metacarcinus magister | reverse complement strand
ATAAGAAACAAGACAGGAGGTCGTTCATCTTAAGTGCGTCTAGGGGGGAAGGCTTAAGGCTCTGTGATCACCTAGAGAGTGAGCCTCGACACCCACCACATCTCACGCCCTTACCGCACTCCCACTAAGACATACACACTGTTGGTCTTACGTATTAACACCAAACACACCGCCATCACGCCCTTCCCCCAAACATCTTTTCTCTTGGTGAGGTCTCGAGGTCGCTAGAGGCTTTCTTTACGCTGGCTCTTAGTTCAGTCTCACCTCCATCCAGGTTACCTATTCAAATTGACGCTCTTGGCCCTCGCTTCGCCTTGTTACTGTCCTAATGTAAGTCGCCGCTGCTGCCGCCACAAACCCGCTACACACACTACCCGCCCCTCCACCCCTCCGCACTACCGCCCGCCTCTTAGCAAGTTTCCCTGGGAGTTATCAGTGCCATTTTGTAGATTACGAAGCTCCCGCCGCAGCTTTGGACGCGGGTTCTAATCCTTGATTCCTATGCACAAAGGGTGAGTGCCACATCAAAGTTTTTTATTTTGATTTACATATATTGCCGATGAGCTGAGAGCCACGGACGCCTAAAGGGTGTGTGGGTGGTTATGATGCTTTGAACCTTGTGGTGTAGGGTAGTAAGGGCGGGTGTTGCTGTGTGGGTGTTGAGGCATAATTGGCCTTTGCTCCCTTTAGGTTATTTAATTCGAGAGAGGTTGGTGAAGGTGATGCCTCGCTCCCAGATGATTAGATGAGGAGTCGCAGAAGGAAGTGTCAAGGAGGTGAGGTAGCGAATTTTTATAAGTAAACCCTTCTGCCTCATCCCCTTTTTTTCCCTCCTCCTGCTTCTTTACCTCCCTCTTTATTCCCTTTTTTTTCTCTTCTCTTGTTATTACTGTCTATATTTCTTTTCTCCTTTCCCTATTTATAATCATTTAGTCTCCCCTTTTTTTCATCTTACTTCTCCCTATTTTCCTTCTTTCCTTCCCACTCACGATTTCTTTTCCCCCTTTTTCTCCCTATTTCCTCCCCCCCCCTTTCTCTCTACAGCATCCCCATTATTTAGTCTTCTCTCTAACCCCCTCACTTACCCATTACCTTCCTCCTCCTCCTCCTCCTCCTCCTCCTCTTCCTCCTCTTCAGACCACTAACAATTCCTCTTTGCTTTATGTATATTTTTCCTCCCAAGAGAGGATAATAGTGGAGGAGAACGAAGAAGAAGAAGAAGAAGAGGAGAAGGAGGAGGAGGAGGAGGAGGAGGAGGAGGAGGAGGAGGAGGAGGAGGAGGAGGAGGAGGAGGAGGAGGAGGAGGAAGAGAAAGTGGTAGTGGTGTGGTATCATATAATAAATAAATAAGTAATGTAAATAATATGACCCAAGGAAAGAAAGAAAGAAAGAAAGAAAGAATGAAAGAAAGAAGAGAGAATGGATTAATAAATATAAGCAGCATACATTGAAGTGATGTAATGCGAAGAAGAATTACACACAATGAATAAATAAAAAGAAAAGATGAAAATGTGGAATGATTATAAAAAAGAAAATAAGACAAGCAAAAGATACTATATAGATGGTATATAATAATGTTTTTTTTCTTTTTTCTTCATCCTAAACACACTTAATAACCAAAAAATTATCACTGTGTTCAAAATAAAAATGGAAATATATAATAGGAGGAAGAATTGAGGAGAATAAGAGGAGGAAAGGGAGAGGAGGAGGAAGAGGAGGTGAAGCATGGAAAGAACAGCTGGTACTGGTAAGAGGAGGAGGAGGAGGAAGAGGAGGAGGAGGAGGAGGAGGAGGAGGAGGAGGAGGAGGAGGAGGAGGTGGAGGAGGAGGAGGAGGGGAGGAACTAACTCACCTCACCTGTCCAATGGAGGAGGTAGAGGTAATTCTTTCCTCCTCCTCCTCCTCCTCCTCCTCCTCCTCTTCCTTCTCCTCCTCTTCTTTGCCTCCAGTTACTTCTATCAACAAGTAAGTGAGTTTTAAGTATCTAAGTAAAGGTTTAAGTGATTTATATTGGTTTTATAGTTTTAAGTGCAAGTGATTTGATGGTGGTGGTGGTGGTGGTGGTGGTGGTGGTGGTGGTGGTGGTGGTGGTGGTGTAGGTAGCTGTCATCACCACCATCACCACACACTTCCTTGGGGCTAACTCTGCTTGGGAACACCTTTCTCAGCCATACTTCTCTTGCCCTCTGTGTGTGTGTGTGTGTGTGTGTGTGTGTGTGTGTGTGTGTGTGTGTGTGTGTGTGTGTGTAAGAAAGAGAGACAGAGAGATAACGAAATAGATAAAGAGAGAAATAAGGAGAGAAAGAAAGATAGAGAGAGAGAAGAAAAGAGAGAAAGAGAGAGAGAGAGATAGAGAAAGAGAGAAACGAACAACCCAACAACAATATTCCTTCGCCGGGGGCTGGAAGGAATAAATTCGAGGAAAGGAAAATATAATTTCACTCGACATTTTATTCAATTGCACGCCATTATAGCGGTTTGTTCGGGAGACTTACATTTG
>JAPQNM010000001.1:1310015-1315015 GCA_029783475.1 Metacarcinus magister | reverse complement strand
GTGGGTGAACGAGCTAAAGGGTCAGACAGGTGAGGGGAAGAGAGGGAGAGTGAGGGTGAAGTGAGATAAAGAGACAGGTGATAAAGATACAGACAGGTAAGATAGAGGGTGTGATGGGTTTACAGGTGACAGGTGTGATTAGTAATTAAACAGGTGTGGAGAGATTGGTAAGTGTATGTAATTGTGATGTGTGTAATGCCCTTGTTTGTCTGTCTCTTTGTTTGTATGTATTGTCTGTCATTCGTGTTTTTAGAGTTAGAAAAAAAAATGTTATCAAAAGCGAGGTGAAAAAAGATTGTAAAATTCAATGCATTATCACAGATTAACAATATTCAACCATTCTTTCTTCCTTCCCTTCCATCCTTTCTTTCCTTGTATCTCTCCCTTCCTTCCCTCCCTCTCTCCTTCTTTACCTCTCCTCCTCCCTTCCTCCCTCCCTTCCTACCCTCCCAAACATGACAGGAAGAGTATGAAAAGGAATATTTCTGCATGCCTCTGATTAAGTCCGTGTGTTGCGACTCTACATCAGCCAATAATAAGGTTATTCCGTGCTGCTTCGACATTGAAATTTGATGTTCTGTGATGTGAAAAATGTAACACGATGATGAATGGCTCCCAGTCACACTACCTCATATCCTAATGATACGAGGGGGGGAGAGGAGGGGAGAGAAAAGGGGGGTTAGGGGGGAATGGGGGTGTGACTCCTCCCCCTTCCATTCTCTTCTCTTTTATTATCCATCCCCTTCTTTCTCAACCTGCCCTGAAATATCCAAATATTAGCATGTCAACCAAGGTATTTATGTCCTCCCTGTTCCCTGCCTCTTCCCCTCACTCCATCCCCCTTTCCCCTCACCCCGTTCCCTCCCCTCCTTGCCCTCCATCGCCGTGGGGGCTCTTGTATTAATCAAAGGCGCGGGTCCTGTAAAAAAAGGCAGAATATCCCTAGTACGTTTTTGAGGTTTAAAAGGCCTTTGGGATAGCTAGTAGGCAGGTAACATGCGCGATGGCCACCAGGTACAGCTAGTTATTCCCCAGGTAAGTTCAGGTAAGTAAAGTAACCTCTTGACAACCTGCAGAAAGGAGAGGAAGAAAGACGCCATACTCGCACACACTCACACACACACACACACACACACACACAGACACACGTGAGGGGAATGAAGGAAGGGGACACGGGAGTATATTCAGAGTGAGGGGAAGGGAAAGGTGAACGAGGTGATGACATGAGGTGAGGTGGCATAGAAAAGGTGATGTAATTGACTAGACAGGTGTGATACAGGTGAGACGGTGATAGGAGGAGGAGGAGGAGGAGGAGGAGGAGGAGGAGGAGGAGGAGGAGGAGGAGGAGGAGGAGGAGGAGGAGGAAGAGGGAGGAGGTGCTAAAACTACACTTTACCATGCATGTGCGCCAAATAGAGGCACACAGAAAGAGCACAGAGGTCCATGAAACGAAAAGATGAAAAAAAAACACAAAACTTCAATTATCACAGTAAAAAAAAAAAAAAAAAAAAAAAAAACACAAAGAAAATCACACAGGTATGATAAAGAGTCAAATCAGCGAACACGTGACAACCAAACACCACATCGCCATATACACAGTGCCAAGGGGTGCCAAGGGGGAGGAGGAGGAGGAGGAGGAGGAAGAGGGGAAGAAGAAGAAGGAGGAGAGAGAGAGAGAGAGAGAGGGGGGAGGGTTAGCTAGCATGTGAGGCTATAATTCATTCGTTGAGGTAATGGTCTTTTATGTGTTGTAAAACCTAGCGTCGACAAGGCCACACTGAGTCCATTTTAAACGGATCACCGCTGCCTTTGTACGTCTCGGCGAAAAACAGTTAATTATTCCTAATCACAATACCGGGAATACAGGTAAAAAAAATAATAAAGAAAGACCATTTGGCGTAGATACGAACACACTCAGGTACACGCAATACAAGAAGAAGGAGGAGGAGGAGGAGGAGAAGGAGGAGGAGGAGTAGGAGGAGGAGAAGGTAAGAACAGAGAAGGAAGAAGGCAAGGAGGAGGTTGATGTAAAGATGTGCCACACTTTTCTTCTTTCTTCTCCCTCCTCCTCCTCCTCCTCCTCGCGTGCCCCAGCCCTGCGTGCCTCAGTCCGCCGCAGGGAAGGTACAAGAATGCCTTTGAGGGATCCAGTGTGAACGACTCAGATTAAACGTGACATTCATCGATTCACTCCCAACCTCACCTCACCTCAGACCCGGAAGGATTGAGAGACCGAGACCGAGAGACCGAGAGACTGTGAGACTGAGGAGCAAAACACCGAGATTGAGGGACCGAATAGACCAAGAAACCAGGAGATCAGTAGACCGAAAGACCAGGAAACCAAGAGATTAAGAGACCGAAAGACTGAGAGACCGAGAGACTGAGAGAGTAAAAGATCGAGACCAAAAAACTAAGAGACCAAAAGACTGAGAAACCGAGAGACTGAGAGACCAAAAGACCAAGGAATAAGGATAATTTAAGTAAAGATGAACAGAAAGGAAAAAGAAGAGATGAAGAATTTGAGAACAGAATAATAGATGATAAGAAGAATGAAAAAAAAAATTGAAGATAATAACAGAGGAGACAAGATATGAAGAATTTGGGAACAGAGGAACAAAAAAGAGGAGACATGGAGAAGGAGCAGTTAGAAGAGAAGAAGAGGAAAGGAAGAATTGAGAAAACACAAGAAAACAGGAGGAATTAAGTAAAAAAAAATTGTAAAAAAACTTAAACTATTAAAAAAGAAGAAAATAATATAGAAAATACTACAATGACAAAGTAGAATTAATAAAGAAAATACAAAAAAAATCCACTACTACTACTACTACTACTACTACCACGACAACCTAAAGACCTAATCTAAGCCCAAGCCAAATCCAGTCAACAGGTTAAGATGCTCCACGGTGAAGCATTATCATCAACCAATCACAGCGAGCCATCAGCGTGACGTCACAGCACCTCAAACATGCGTGTTGTGAAAGTGTATTAGCGCACCTTGTCTTGAGCCTAATATATCCTGGTAATAAGGGTGTTTAGTGCCTAATTCTAACATATAAGACCAGCAGATACATCCAACGTTAAGCTAATCGTTGTGTAGTGACTAAGAATTCCTGTTTACCTTATGATCCTTTAAATAGCAAAGAAATAGGTTCTGATCCTCTTTAAAGGTATTCGATCGTTCTTCAATGGGTTTTTGTATGTTTTGATCTTATTATAAAGTGTTTGATTAATAAGAATATAAGGTAAAGGGTTCCTGGATGTGTTTTGATTCCTTTATACGTTACTGGAGATGAAGTTTTGATCTTGTTTAAGGTGAATCGATGTGAAGTAATGCATTTATACAAGTTTGGGTCTCATTTTCGATCCTAATTTAGGCGATTAGATGCTTTAATGTATTCCAACAAGTTTTCGATTCCAATTTAAAAAGGACTTTCATTTTGAGTTCAACGTAGAAATGAACATTAAATTGAAGGAAGAAGGTATTTGAATATTAAGCACACACACACACACACACACACACACACACACACACATACAGGGACGTGAGAAATGAGATATAGGATAATATAACACAACGTCTCTGTGTGTGTGTGTGTGTGTGTGTGTGTGTGTGTGTGTGTGTGTGTGTGTGTGTGTGTGTGTGTGTGTGTGTGTGTGTGTGCGTTTCCTTTTTGACCTTCCATCCCTCACCATGACCTTACGATGCCATTTGACCTTATATATACACATCAGAAAAGGTCATTCTTATACATAAACATATGATTCGAAAAACCTCAGAGAGACACAATTTCTAGCAACACCTCAATGTGCTTAGAGAGGAGGAGGAGGAGGAGGAGGAGGAGGAGGAGGAGGAGGAGGAGGAGGAGGAGGAGGAGGAGGAGGAGGAGGGGGAGGAGGAGGAGGAACACATATACTATAGAAACAATAAAATGAAAAAAGGAGGATAATGAAAAAAAAAATGACTAAAGAAGAAAAAAATAACGAAACTAGGAATCACCAGAGAGGAGGAGGAGGAGGAGGAGGCAGAGGAGGAGGAGGAGGAGGAGGAGGAGGAGGAGGAGGAGGAGGAGGAGGAGGAGGAGGAAAAGAAGAAGAAGAAGAAGAAGAAGAAGAAGAAGAAGAAGAAGAAGAAGAAGAAGAAGAAGAAGAGGAGGAGGAAGAGGAGAAGGAGGAGGAGGAGGAGGGAAAAAAAGCCACTTATAAACAGTGCCACTATTTCCTCTTTTTCAGTGTGTCAAAATGGCTCTGGACCATGATTAGGAACGTGAAGTGAAGACGTTTCCTTCCCGTCTCGAGGTACTGACCGATGCCTATTGTCCCTGCAACGGCGTGGGTGAGGGGGCGACGGGTTGAGGACAAGTTAAGGATGTGTTGAGAACGTGTTGAGGATGTGTTGAGGATGTGTTGTTCCTATGACCCCCTCCCTCAATCTTCCTTTGTTTCCTTACAGTGGCGGAGGAGGAGGAGGAGGAGGAGGAGGAGGAGGAGGAGGAGGAGGAGGAGGAGGAGGAGGAGGTATTATAACATAGAAAGAAAAAAAAGGAGTCTAGATTTTAGTGGATATTGTAAAACGTATTTAAGATAGAGTGCTTGGGGGGTTATGGGGGGGTTATGGGGGGCGTTCTGGGAGTGCATAATAACCGGATGATATTTGGGGTGTGCAGGGGATTGGGGGGGCAAGATCTGACCAGCGGCGGTTCTAAACAGGTTCAAGACCACTTATAGTGTATCCGGCCCCATCTATAAGACTTCCTGACTCCTGTTTCCTGATGACCTGAACTGCTGAGGTTAGGGAGGTTCTAGCTCTCTCTCTATCTCTATCTTTTTTTTTCTCTCTCTCTATCTCTATCTCTCTATATTTCTCTCTGTATATCTATCAATCTATCTCTATCTCTTTATATTTTTTTATTGCTATTGTTATTATTGTTATTGTTAGTTTTTTTCCTTGTATTCTTTTTTATTTTCTTCTTCTACTTCTTGTTTTTTTTTCTTTATTTTCT
>JAPQNM010000001.1:1300015-1305015 GCA_029783475.1 Metacarcinus magister | reverse complement strand
TCATTCTAATTCAACATACCTTTTGTTTCCTTTAATAAATGTCCCTCAAAAGGTAAGGGAACGATGGCTAGGGGGGGGGAAAGGGGGCAAGGGGAGTAAGGGGGAGTAAGGGGGGGATGCAGTGGATATATAGGAAGGCCACCCAACGTTTCCTGCTCAATGTGATGACGAGAACATATGTGTAACGTTTGTCATGTCCAGCAACGGAGGGTCGGTGCGAGAGGGGAGGAGAAAAGAAGAGGGAGAGAGGTGTGCGTGGAGGGAAAAGGAAGGAGAGTAAGGGGGTGTGGAGGGAAAAGGAAAGAGGGTGGGGAGAAAAGAAGGGGGAGCTTGCAAAGGGGAGAGAATAGGGTGGAAGAAAGAAAGGGAAAATAAGACCTCTTAATCATGCTCCCTGAAGGAGATTATTGAGTTGCATGTAATTCACTGCACTTAGATCACTGACGAGGGGACGAGGAGGAGGAGGAGGAGGAGGAGGAGGAGGAGGAGGAGGAGGAGGAGGAGGAGGAGGAGGAGGATAAAGAGGAGAAAGAGAAGTTGTGTGGACGAAGTGAAATAGAAAATGACAGAATATTAAAAGTAATGATAGAAATACGTAAAATAATAAGAAAATGTGAAAAAAATCAAAGAAAATATCTATTCAAATAAAATGAAAAAGAAACGGAAAAGAAAATCAATAACAAAATAAGACAAAAAAATAATATTAAAAAAACAAAAAAAAACAGATAGGCAAATATAAACATAATCAACAATAACAGATAAACTCAACATGAAAAAGGACAAAAAGACAATACAATAAAGACGCAAGGAAATAAAACAAGACATGCAAATTAGATGGTGATTTATGACCGCGTGACGGAGGGAAGGGAAGGTAAGGAGGTACTAATGAGCTGAGAACAGGTGAGAGGAGGAACAGGTGACCAGAGACGAGGGGACAGGTGAGGGAGGAAGGGGTAAGGAAGGGGTGAGGGAGGGTGTCCTACCTGGCTGGCTAATTGACAAGGTAACAAAATGACTTACCTGTGATGAGAGAGAGAGAGAGAGAGGTAAATATACATGATAAATAAGTGAAAAAACAGAAAATTAAGTAAATTAGTAAATCAAAATAAGATATTAAATGAGAAAAATGTATAAATTATAAGAAAAAATGTGAAAATAACACTTGGTTAGATGGGAAAATATGGAAAAAACTCAGGGAAAACTTGTGAAGAGGTGGAAACACACACACACACACACACACACAAACACGGATGACAGTGAATAACCACCTGACAGGAGAGTGTAAGAGGAACTGAATGAATGAAGAATGAAAACACGTCCTATAAATGAAGGAAGGAAGGAAGAAAGGAAGGAAAGATAATGAAAACCTACACATCTGATTTAACTGACTCCATCCTTCACGAAAATAGAAACCACATAGAACACATAGAAACCACATAGAACACATTGAAACCACATAGAAACCACATAGAAACCACATAGAAACCACATAGATACCACATAGAAACCACATAGATACCACATAGAAACCACATAGATACCACATAGAAACCACATAGAAACCACATAGAACACATAGATACCACATAGAGAACGCATAGAAAGCACATAAAACACATAAAAAACACAAAGAAATAGAGAACACATAGAGGCCACATAGAGAACACATAAAGCAATAGAGAACACATTAAAAAAAAAAATGATATACATTGTCTATCTATAAATATGTTTGTTTAAATTTCCGTTTATTTTAATTCCTGTTTTTTGTATGTTTTTTTAATGTTTTTTTTCGTGTTTTGATATTCATGTGAGTATCTAAACACTTATTTTTTTTTCATATATATATATATTTATATATATATATTTTGTTTTATTTACATGTTTTTTTTTTGTCTGTTTTTCTCTACATTTGTTTTTCCTTTTTCCATTCGTGTCTCTTTTTCTCTTTTTTTTGTTTCTCTTCCACTCCATCTTTCTTTCCCCTCGAGTGTTTTTTATTTTTTATTTTATTTTACTCTCTCTCTATCTGCCTAAAATTCAAGTCACCTCTCTCTCTCTCTCTCTCTCTCTCTCTCTCTCTCTCTCTCTCTCTCTCTCTCTCTCTCACACACACACACACACACACACACACACACAAACAACACAAAACTTCATCCCCAAACACATACTCAAAAAAAAAATAAATAAATAAATAAAAAAATAAAATAAAAAAACAACAACTAAAAAAAACAAAAAACAACAGAACACAAAATACAAATAAATGCAAATAATACTAATAACAATAAAAAAAAGAAAAACTAAGATGAAAAGAAAATAGGAAAAGAAAAGAAAAAAAAGCACAAGAAGACATTCGCGTCATACTCGTTGTCGGCGTCTCTGGAAGAAGGACGAGGAGGAGGAGGAGGAGGAGGAGGAGGAGGAGGAGGAGGAGGAGGAGGAGAAGGAGGAGGAAGAGGAAGAGAAGGAGGGTGATGGAAGAAGGAGGAGGGTGATGGAAGAAGGAGGAGGGGAATGGGAGGGGAAAGAGGAATACGACCAAGGGGAGGGTACTGAGGGGAGAGGGGAGAAGGGGGAGGGGACTAAGGAGTGAGGGGAGAGGAGAGTAAGGGGAAAGAAGGGAGAGAGGGGAGTAAGGGGAAGCTGTCTGGATGCCTCGGTGACAGGAATATCAGCAGGAGTAGTCAAGGAAAGGAATCATCTCGCTTCGAAGCTGATGGAATTGAGTCGAGGATATGAAAAGTTCCCATAAGTTAAGATGTCAAGAGTGTGACGTCAGAGTGATGGGAAGGAAGGGGAGGTGAGGGGAGAAGGGGAGGTGAGGGGAGGTGAGGGGTGGTGAGGGGAGGTGAGTGATGTGTGCGATGAAGAGAGGAAAGGAAGGAAGGGAAGAGTGAGAGGAGAGGATTGGAGGAGTAGGAATGGAGGGAAGAAAGAGGGGGAAGGAGATAAGGAAATGAGAAAGAGAAGAAAAAGAAGTTAGATAATAATGATAATAATGATAATAATAATAATAATGATAATAATAATAATAATAATAATAATAATAATAATAATAATAATAATAGTAATGACAAGTTCTATTCCGTCAACTACTAAAAAGAAAAAATATATTAAAACAAAAACACAAAAAACAAAACCCAGATAGAATAATTACACACAAAAACACACTCAAAAATCCTATTATAACAAGACTTTAGAACACACACACACACACACACACACACACACACACACACACACACACACACACACACACACACACACATAGACACTCCAGCCTAAGCCGTACGTGTGTGTCTATATAAGAGTGTGTGTGTGTGTGTGTGTGTGTGTGTGTGTGTGTGTGTGTGTGTAAACTGAAGCATATTGGAGGAGGCTGTAATGATATTTCCAATTAACTCCAATGACGAAGAGAAGAGGCGCCTGAAGGTCACTTAGGCACGATCGCTCCTCCTCCTCCTCCTCCTCCTCCTCCTCTTCGTTCTTCTTCTCCCTCCTACCGACCTCCTCTTACAGGGTTCATATATGCGTTTTTTTTATTTATTTATATATATATTTCTTCTCCTTCTCCTCCTCCTCCTCTTCTGTGAGTGTCCCTCTGGTGGTACAGGCCGTGAAGGAGCTCGTGTTCGTGTGTGTGTGTGTGTGTGTGTGTGTGTGTGTGTGTGTGTGTGTGTGTTTTTATATTTGAGTTTGTTCAATTTTATCACATTATATATATTTATTTTTCATCATCATATTTATCAATTGTATTTTTCGTATTTTAATCAATTAAATAAAATAAAAAAAAATAAATAAATAGATAAATAAATGAATAAATAAATAAATAAATAAATCCATCTTTTAAAACTCATGAATAAATAATACCAAAAGAAAACGAAAATCATCAACAACGCTTTTATTCCAATTTCTAAAAACTTATTATTTTCCCTGAATAAAAATTGTTTCCCCGATGAATAAATATTACGCGGGAAACTTTGAGTCAATGTCACGTGTTCGGAAGATGGGAATGACACAGACGATGATAAAGAGGGTGGGAAGGAGGGAGGGAAAGGAGGAGAAGGGGAGTGGGAAGGACGGAGGGAAAGGAGAAGAAGGGGAAGGGGAAGGAGGGAAGAAAGGAAGGAAGGAAGAAAGTGACAACAGGAAAATGATGGAGGGAAGGAAAAGGAAAATAGGAAAGATGAAGGAAACTGAGGTAGGGAAAAAAGGGAAAGATATGGAAGGAAGGAAGGAAGGAAGGTAAGAAAAAGTGAATAATGGAAGGAGAGAGGAAGAAAAGGAAAGGAAAAGGGAATGGAGAGGGGGAAAAAAGGGAAAGAAAGGAGGGAAAGAAATGGGGGTGATAAGGGAGGAAAGGGGTTAAAGGGGAGTGAAAAAATAGAGAGAAAAAGGGAAGGAAGGAAAGAAAGAATAGACAAAGGGGAAGATAAAGGAGAGGAGGAAAAAAAGCAAGAGGGAGAAGAAAAAAAGTAAGAGGGAGTAGGTGGAGTGGAAGGAAGGAAAGGGAGGAAAGGGAGAGAAGGGAGGGAAGGGAGAGAAGAAGGGGGATTAAGGGAGGGGGGGAGGGGGGGAAGTGGGCGTGGTAGCGAACATAAAACAAAAAAACAAACAAAAAAACACCCTTAATGCAGGTTTATGTACGCGATGACACTGTGTACGTATTCATGTACGTGTGTGTGTGTGTGTGTGTGTGTGTGTGTCTGTACGTACGTCTTCATGTGCGTGTGCGTGTGTGTGTGCGTGTGGTGTGCGTGTGTGTGCCTCCTGCTGCTGCTGCTTACTTTGCATGTGCATCAGTAATCCATGTGTACACGGAACATTACTTACATGTGTACGTCATCCTAATAATGATTTATCACTACAAACACGGATCGCATGTGTGTGTGTGTGTGTGTGTGTGTGTGTGTGTGTGTGTGTGTGTGTGTGTGTGTGTGTGTGTGTGTGTGTGTGTGTGTACATTAAAACAACTGTTAATGTGCCAAAGAACATACACATAC
>JAPQNM010000001.1:1290015-1292515 GCA_029783475.1 Metacarcinus magister | reverse complement strand
TGCAGAAAAAAGCTTAAGATCAACCTTGTACTAAGAGGGAAAAGGTTAACGATTATACCTGTCACACACACACACACACACACACACACACACACACACACACACACACACACACACACACACACACACTTACATGGGGACACACTCACAAACACACGTACATATTGTTTATTTATAGAATACAGTTTTATTTTCTTATAACCTGTGTGGTGTGTGTGTGTGTGTGTGTGTGTGTGTGTGTGTGTTTCCTGCGGCACGTACGATCTGCTTTTGTTTATAACTGAAAGATAATAAAGAAGAGGAAGGTTGAGAGGCGTCCATCACACACACACACACACACACACACACACACACACACACACACACAAAACAAAACTATAGATGAAATAACTAACTATAAGTATCTATATTGAGAAGCTTCGACCACCACCACCACCACCACCACCGTCACGCTCCCTGCCTGGCTATGTTTGTTTTGCTTTTCATCCAAGTCGAGGCTGGAAAAGCGACCCTAAGTCCCTGCATCCCTGACAGACAGCCAATTGAAAGGGTGTGAACAAGACAGTGTTAAACCAAGGCTGTCACTAGGTATCGAAATCCACAGGTAAAGTATAAGGGTGTGGCCTTTATTGGGATTACTGTTATGTTACTATGGGTCTGTAGCGATCAGTTGTATTTGGTTGGTTGAGAACATTTTGTAACTGCGTTGAGTTGGTCAGGGCAGAGGCGTAGAACGTGGGGAGGAGAGGCACAAGGAGGAGGAAGAAGGAGGAGGAGGATGAGGGAGGAGGAAGGAGGGAAGATGGAGAAAGGAGGTAAGAGGAAGGTGTAAGGAAGAAGGAGAAAGGAGGATAAGGGAGTATAAAGGAAGAGGAAGGAGAGAGGAAGAAAGAAGGAGGAAGGAAGAAGGAGGAAGGAAGAAGGAGGAAGGGAGAAGGAGGAAGGATGGAGGAGGAAGAAGGAAAATGGAGTGAGGAATAAGGAGTTGGTAAAGGATGGGAAAGATGAGAAAGATAAGGTATTAAAAGGTATAATCTGACTGTATCCTTCTCGCTATTCCTTGATCATTCCTGCCTGGTCGATTTTTTCCTTCCTTGGTAAACTGTTAGTGATTCTTAATACAGATAAGAGTGTATTATTTAAAGGTTGTATTCTGTCACCAAGTTATTTTTTAATGTTAATGAAAGATAACTCATGCTCTCGATTTTCTATTTATTGTTATGTTGATTATTACGAGTTTTGTTTGAAGTAAAATATATCAATAAAAACGGTTAATATTTTTGGATTACTAAAAAAAAAAAAAAATCAATAAGCAAACAAGAAAAGAAAAAGATAAAACAGTACATACAAACACACACACACACACACACACACACACACACACACACACACACACACACACACACACACACACACACACACACACACACAGGATAGAAATATATACATACACGTGTTTGCAAGTGTAGCTTTCAACCACATGCAAAGTTATGGATATTTCAAATAGTACCAGAAATCATATTACAAAACACACACACACGCACACGCACACGCACACACACACACACACACACACACACACACACACACACCACTTAAAATCAAACATTGAACCATTTTTTACAGTGGCTGATTTTCCCTTCAATCTCCACCAAACAAATCACAGCAATAGGAAGGAAGGAAGGAAGGAAGGAAGGAAGGAAGGAAGGAAGGAAGGAAGGAAGGAAGGAAGGAAGGAAGGAAGGATAGAAGGAGGTAAGGAAGGAAGGTGAAATGCAAGAGACTAATATGTTCTGCAAATATACGAAAAGTGATTCTGGCAACGTAACTCTCGCCTTGCAATACTTGTAGATTAATTCTGCAAGTTGTTTCGCGGAGTAACGGATTTGGTTCAGTTGCCAGACGAATTTGTGAGCGGATACGTGAACGCGGACTAAGAAAGAGACAGAGAGACAGAGAGATAGAGAGGGATGGAGGGATAGAGGATAGAACACGACAGGACAAGGTATGACTAGGGAGTGAAATGGTGGAGTAGTTTCCTTATAATGAACGGAGTAACGAAGGTAGGCTAGAGGTGGAAGGATGGAGAAGAGGTAAAGGATGAAGCTTGTGTACGTGTATGTATGTGTGTTTTTGTGTGTGTGTTTGTGTGTGTGTGTGTGGGTTCTAAAGGTGGTTTTTTCAAGAGGGAGAAAAACAATGGTAGGTAAATGTTGCAGTGTTGCTAGTCAATACAGTGTTTGAAAGGTCAATGTAATGGTTATACAATCTTTCTTCTCCTCCTCCTCCTCCTCCTCCTCCTCCTCCTCCTCCTCCTCCTCTTATTTCTTCTCTTTTATCTTTTTATCAATGTTCTCCTTAACATATCTTTCTTCTCTTTTCTTTTCTTAATTTCTCTCTGTGTAATTTTCTTTTCCTTAATTCATTTTTTACATCATATTTCCTCTTCTTCCTCCTCCTCCTCAATGGGTCTGTCTGTCTGTCTGTATGTATGTATGTA
>JAPQNM010000001.1:1280015-1282515 GCA_029783475.1 Metacarcinus magister | reverse complement strand
CGCTAAGGCAATCAATAACCCATAGTGTCCGAGGGTATGTAATTGGAGCAGTATGGACGGGAGTTGTAGCAGGGAGTAATGTGCTATTGTACCATTGGGAGACATTTGGTTACTGGACATGACTGGAGGGTGAGGTCTCAGCCACCTTCTACTACTACTACTACTACTACTACTACTATTGTTGTTGTTATTCTTCCTTCTATTATTTTCTTTTTTGTTATTGTTCATGTTCGATTTCTTCCTCTTTGTTATTCTTCTTCTTTCACGTTGTATATATATATATATTTTTTATTATTATCATCCTTTTCTTTCTCCTCCTTTTGTTAATTGTTTTCCTCCTTCTCTTCTCTATCCATTCCTTCCTTTTCTTCGACCTTGTCCTCGTTATCCTCCTCCTCCTTATCCTTCTCCTCCTCCTTATCCTCCTCCTCCTCCTCCTCCTCCTCCTCCTTCTCTTCCTCCTCCTACAGATAACCTAATCCTTACAAAGCTACATCCTACACTCCTTATCTAGGTATAGGACATTTCTAGGACATAATAATAACACGTTGAAGGATAACAATTAATAACAACAACATCAAATCCTACTACTCCTAACCTAACCTAACCAGACCTAATCCTTCAAAAATACTCAAGGATATAGAGTGAAGGATAAAAGGGAGAGTCTAGTAATAATAGGAAGGAAGGAGGAAGGATGAGGAGTAAGATAAAGAATCCTACGAGTGAAGGATACGAAGGAGAGTCCAGTAGGAAGGAAAGAAAGAGGAAGGAGGAGGAGTAGGAATTGAATTAGAGGAATGGAAGAGTGTGTCCCTGATGGTAAAACATATATAAATCACCCGCCTTGATCTTACTCTTGGTCTTAGGAACCCTCTCAGCCTGACCCACGCCCACTAAAAGGAAGGAAGAGGGAAACTACACGAAAGGATAACATGAAAGGAAACAAACTAATACGTGATGTTTAGGGATATACATACATACACGCATAGGAAAAGATTAACAGAAAGGAAAAAAAGGGATGTGATGCAAATATTATAAAGAGAAGTAAAGCAATGTAGATGTAAATGATTAAATAGAAATAACTGATGGTAAAAAGCAGGAAATTAAAACCAAGATAAATGAATGAATGTGAAAGTGAAATGTAAAAGAACTGAAAATCAAGGAACAAATAAGAGGAACAAGTGAACCGTGAAATACAACCAGATGAACAAATACATTTTTAACTTTATATACGTGCGTGTGTATACATAGACATACATATACATACATATAAATATATATATATATATATATATATATATATATATATATATATATATATATATATATATATATATATATGAAAGAACGCTAACAAAAATATTCCTTTCTCTCTAAACAAAAATACAAAAGTAAACGTAAATATTTTCAGTGTATATTTCCAAAACAATTCGCTAACACTCATATATTGAAAGTCTCTCTCTCTCTCTCTCTCTCTCTCTCTCTCTCTCTCTCTCTCTCTCTCTCTCTCTCTCTCTCTCTCTCTCTCTCTCTCTCGCTCTCTCTACCTCCCTTTCACACACACACTCTCTCCCTCACATACTCTCCACCTCCCTCTCCGTTCCCCGTTTCATAAATCATGCAGGAATTGAACAAACCTGATTGAGATAAATTAAGTTTGAATGAGAGTAAGTTTGTAATCTGATTTCTGGGAGTGTGCAGGTAGGTTGAAATTAGCAACATTTACCTTGTAGTAACACTGCCTCAAACATTAATGGGATCAACACTAGCCAAGGGAAATGACGAAAAGAATGGCCCGCTAACTTTTGGGTGTCTGTGAGTGAGTGTGTGTGTGTGTGTGTGTGTGTGTGTGTGTGTGTGTGTGTGTGTGTGTGTGTGTGTGTGTGTGTGTGTGTGTGTGTGTGTGTGTGAAAAAATAAATGAATGTACCCTTCAAATAAATAAATAAAATAAATAAATACATAAATAAATAAATGCAGGGAACATCTAACGACTTAACAAACCATGCAATTAACTCACTAACTATCTATCTAAATAAATAAATAAATGAATAAATAAATAAATAAATAAAGAATAAGTAAGTGAAAAAATACATAATAAAAACCATAGCTCTCTCTCTCTCTCTCTCTCTCTCTCTCTCTCTCTCTCTCTCTCTCTCTCTCTCAGCCTAAAATATTGAATAATTAGATAAACATCGATCGATATCTAGAAATGAATAAAAAAAGAGAGAAAAAATCAAGGCCTACGATCGAGGGAGGAAGGGGGGAGGGAGGGAAGAAAAGGGGGGGTGAAGGGAGAGAAAGAACAAAGGAGGGAGAGAAGGAAAGAAAGGTGGAGGAGTATTACCATATTAGGTTATTGTGCTTTTGAGATGAACGAGAGAGCGAGAGAGAGAGAGAGAGAGAGAGAGAGAGAGAGAGAGAGAGAGAGAGAGAGAGAGAGAGAGAGAGAGAGAGAGAGAGAGAGAGAGAGAGAGAGAGAGAGAGAGTGTTATCATTAC
>JAPQNM010000001.1:1262515-1275015 GCA_029783475.1 Metacarcinus magister | reverse complement strand
CATAAAATGAGGAATGAAAAAAGGGGAGCTTGCCCTCACACCTTCCATCCCTTCCTCCTCCTCCTCATTTTCTCTCCCTCACACCTCACCTCATTACATCTTTGATTCATTCCTTCCCTTTTTCACATTAATCTTACAAGTTTTCCTCTTTTTTTTATGTATATAACTTACACATTTATCAGTTTTTTTTTTGGGGGGTGTGTCTTCTTTATGTCTTTCGTCTTTTCTTCCATCCACTATTTATCTTCCTATGCAATCTTCCATCTTCGTAACCTTATTATACTTCTCTCCATTCATTCACTCTCCATCAACTCCTCCCCTCATCTTCCTCTTCATTTTTACAGACAGTTACCTCCTCCTCCTCCTCCTCCTGTTCTCCCTTCTCTTCCCCCTCATCAACCCTTCCATCAGCCTCGCTCTCCCTCTCTCCTTCTATCTCCTAATTTATTCACATACTGAGATGAATTTTTAAATTAGATCACTAACTAATCAATAAGGTCTCAATACTTAGGTTGGGTTGGTAATGGGATTCTTTCTTCCCTCCCTCCAAATGTCCTGAAGCCTTAGAGGAGGAGGAGGAGGAGGAGGAAGAGGAGGAGGAGGAAAAGAACCTAAGATGAAGGGTAAAAATAACCTCACTCAGCGACTTCGAAAGAGAGAGAGAGAAAAAAAAAGAGAGAAAGAGAGAGAGAGAGTTTCTAATTCCACGCATCGAGAATTATAAAGACCCAAGGGGGATTATAAGTCTCAAGTCATTTTGAGGAGAGGGTTCAATACTTCACGTGTGGGTTCCGATCCTATGAAATGCACTCGTTCATGTCACTTATTATAAAAAAATAAAAATAAATAAATAAATAAAAAAATAAAAAACTGATCTAAAAAACTTTATATTTATTTCCACGTCGTTTGCTTTTGGATATCAGAAGAAAATTAAAACGAGAATCAGTGTTTTTTTGTATGTTGTTTAAAAAGTTTTACGTTATATTTGATGTATATTATAGATTTATGAATGAAGAAAAGAGAATTTGACTTTGATTAAGAAACACACACACACACACACACACACACACACACACACACACACACACACACAACACACACACACACCTGGAAATGTTAATAGAGTGAAGCTTCAGAATCTTGAATGTTGTAATTATTCTTAGGTGTCACAATTTGTTCTTAGTGTTTATCAAGCGCACACACGCACACGCACACGCAGCCCCCGCCCCCCCACCACGCACACACACCCACACACACACATACACACACACGGCACTTAATTAAACACAGGTGAGTGATTACCTGTGCCTCAGACTTTGGATCCAAGCGCAGTGATGCTTGTTTTATTATATTCTCAGGATCTGTTTGTACCTGAGATGAAGGGAAGGAGGGAAGGGGGGTGCAAAGAGTGTGAGGAGGAGGAGGAGGAGGAGGAGGAGGAGGAGGAGGAGGAGGAGGAGGAGGAGGATGAAGAGGAGGAGGAGGAGGTGGTGGTGGTGGTGGTGGAGGAGATAAATGAAGAAAAAAGAAAATTCTAGAGTTAAGATATTTGAAAGGAAATCACGTTCTGAGGGAAAGGATTAGGACGAAGGTGATTTTGGGTCGCGTTTTCTGATTAAAGAAAACGTGATGAGGAAAAACTGAAAGAAAACACGTGAGAGAAGGTTGTTTTGAGAGAGAGAGAGCGAGAGAGCGAGAGCGAGAGAGCGAAGAGCGAGAGCGAGAGAGAGAGAGAGAGAGAGAGAGAGAGAGAGAGAGAGAGAGAGAGAGAGAGAGAGAGAGAGCGAGAGCGAGAGCGAGAGCGAGAGAGAGAGAGAGAGAGAGAGAGAGAGAGAGAGTCACCTGGTGCTAATGAAGGTGTGCAAGTGAGGTGAGGACAGGTGTGGTGTGTGTATGTGTGTGTGTGTGTGTGTGTGTGTGTGTGTGTGTGTGTGTGTGTGTGTGTGTGTGTGTGTGTGTGTGTGTGTGTGTGTGTGTACTGTGAGGTGTGGCTTTCATCTGTGTATTAATGGAAACGTATGTAAATTAGGAGGAGGAGGAGGAGGAGAAAAAAACAGAAAAAAAAACAAGTACGAACACGACTACAATGACAAAAAGAAGAAGAAGAGGAAGAATGAGAACGAGGAAAACATAAAAAAACAACAACAATATAATAAGGAGAAAGAGTGAAGCAACAAGGAGGAAGAGAAAGGAGGAGGAGGAGGAGGAGGGAGTAAAACCAAGCTAAACAAAAAATACAACCCCCTCCCCACACACACACACACACACACATATAACCAAGTAATAACAAATAGTCCAATAGGATGAATCCCAATGAGGGGTAAGCACGTCGTATTAAAATACCAACCAACTTCTGGGGTAAAAATAAACATAAAAAGCGAATTAATCAAGCCAGATATTTGCCCTGCTAGTAATGTATGCACACTTCACGTCTGATATATTGAATTAGCCTTTTCTCAGCCCACGTCGGCCTCTCCTACTAGCGGTTCTAATTCCACACCAGACTTCACCGTTTCACTTTCATCGCTAACAGGTGAACATAGGACCTAAACATTAAGATATCCTACAGATCCTTCACTGTTTACACATCCTAGTTGTTTGCATGGATGTTTATGTGTGCTATTCGTTATTTTGGGCTTGAAATGCGTACGTTGTGGCATGGGAAAGTGATGTTGGTTTGTGGAATGTTCTCTTATTTTATCGTTCACTCAGCTCTCGTAATCTGTTCGCTGGCTCCCTAAGGCTGCTACTGGCTAATGACATGTGAATATTGATGCAAACCAGTCTTGTTGCAAACTAGATTAAAAATTCGGAACCGACACATCACGAACCACAGATGAAAAAAGAAAGAAAAAGAGATTGAGGGAAGAAAAAATATTATACACTTCCTTTCGTTTTTTTATTCATTTGTTATATATTTTGTTTCTTGCGTTTTGTTAAGGTAGGACAGAAAGGAATAGGAAGAAAGGGATAAAGAAGAATTAGAAGTTGAGGTTACGAATTATGTTTTAAGATAAGAATTAGGAAGAGGAATAAGAAATAATAGACTAGCATTACAAAAAAACACGAGGATTTCAGTGATAGAAAACGACATGAAGATATAAAGAAAGAGAAAAAGAAAAGAAAAGAAAAAGAAGAGCATCGCTAAACTACAAAAAAAAGAGATAAAAACAAAAAAAATGCATTGAGAGAGAGAGAGAGAGAGAGAGAGAGAGAGAGAGAGAGAGAGAGAGAGAGAGAGAGAGAGAGAGAGAGAGAGAGAGAGAGAAGTGAGGGGAAGGAAGGTAAGGGTTAGATGGAGGGGAAACAAGAGTGAGGGGAAGAGAATCAAACAGAGGAGGAGGGAGAGTAAGCAATGAGTATTATGATTATAAAAAAAAATACTTTGATAAACAGAAAATAAACAAACAGAAGAACGACTACTACTACTACTACTACTACTACTACTACTACTACTACTACTACTACTACTACTACTACTACTACCACTACTACTACTACTACTACTACATGTCAGGGTCTTCATTTTCTAAAACGTATCCAACCCAAATATTTGTTTTCTATTAATTAATTGCTTACGATATACAAAACTCTGTCTCTCTCTCTCTCTCTCTCTCTCTCTCTCTCTCTCTCTCTCTCTCTCTCTCTCTCTCTCTCTCTCTCTCTCTCTCTCTCTCTCTCTCTCAGGTAACAATAAACACTACAACTAAGGTATCAGATCCCCCGAGGCTTGAGATCAGAGCGCGTTCAACACACCACGTTGATGCTCGCTTGTTTCTGACAGGTTGGATCAGTGAGTTATGGCGGCGTGCGTTTGAAAACCCTCTTGCATCTGTCTGAAACACGCGACGAAGCCTGTTTCCTAAGGCTGTAGCGGGCTGTAGCGACGCTGGGGTGAAGGGTTTGAACTGTAGGATGCTGATGTAGGATACTGAGACCGAAGGAAGGGGTCTAATCCTACATCATTAAGAGTACGTGTGTTTGTGTGTTTGTTTCTGCTACATTGAAGGACTGATTTGTTGAGGCTTGTGTTGGAGGGAAGGAAGGGAGGAAGGGAAGGGAGAGGGAGAGAAGAGAGGGATCTGTTTGTATAATATTTTTCCTTCTTCTCCCAGCTGGTGCTTCATCTAGTATTCTGGGTGACGTGTACGGTACATGAGTGAGGTTATAGTTGGGAGTCTTCAAGTTTGTCTTCCTTGCAACATCGATTCTCTCTAAATATATAATGATGAAAGTTTTTCGTTTTATACATATTTTTATTTTATTTTTGAGAGTAAAGGTGATGTATTGAAAAAGTTGTGAAGTTGACTATTATTTCTACTATTACTATTATTTTTTACTACTATTACTATTACTACTATTACTACTTCGTCTGTGCCTTCGTCAGGATGCTCTTCAAAGGACTGAAGGACGTTAGGGATCCACTCCTCCACCCGCGAATTTCCTCCCTCGGCTCTAGGTGACAGCACTCTCTCCTCCTCCTCCTCCTCCTCCTCCTCCTCCTCCTCCTCCTCCTCCTCCTCCTCCTCCTCCTCCTCTTCTCTTCACAGATATATGTGGACGCTGTCGGTGTTGGGGAGACTAGAGGCCAGCCATTTGTTACCTCCCACCCCCCTTCCCCCCATCCTCTCCTCCCTCCTTCCTTTCCTCTTCCATGAACTCCCATTTCCTTTCTTCATTCCACGTTCCCTTTGTTTACTCTACATATTCGACGATTTTCCCTTCCCCTCCCACGTTCTTCCGTTCTTTTACCTCTCCCACCTTACCCACCCAACCAACCCCCTTCGTTTCCCCTCTTTTTCTCACTCCCATTCGTTCGCTACTATGGAACACTGCTGTCTCTCCTCTCCCCTCTCCCCTCTCACCCCTCTGAAGGCCTTGGTCCAAGTGTGAGGAAGCATACAATCCTCGGACACAAAGAGCGACCAGGCGGCTCATTCTTTCCCAGTTTGACAAGCAAATATTTCACCGGTGAATGCGGAGACGTGGCCCCGCTAAGAGCGACGCCCACCCTTTACTGGACCAGAACACGCGATGACACTCTCTCTCATCTCATGACGTATCTTTAATCATCGATGTTGTGGGCGATACAATGGCGGGGTGAGGCTGGAGGCGGATGTGTCCAGAGCCCCAACAACTAATGGGGTCCAGCAGCAGCCGTCCCCGAGGTCCGTTGATGCATCAGATAGCATTGTATTTCCTGACGCATAATCAGAATAAAAAGCCGGTTCTATTGCGGGTTACAATAGCCTAGAGTGCCGTGACAAAATTATAGTGGACACCAGCAATACCCCGCAGCGACCAAGACCCAGTAGATAATCTGATACTTTCTCTCCACGCTGCCTCACCTCCCCCCCCAACACACACATATACACACACACACACCTGTATTACCGATAGTGGCGTACACCTGAGCACCTCCTCCACACACACCTGGAAGCCTCGCCACCAGCAATTGATACAACAGAAAGGTGACGGTGGCTGCGACGCTGTCCACTAAAAGAGTATCAATTACGAGGAAAGAAATTGTGTTGGATATAGAGAGGGCGAGCAAGAGGTGGTCAGGTGGAGAGTTCCCAGCAAGAAGAGTCCTGCCAACGATAAGTGGATACAAGTTTAATTTACACAAATGCAGACCTTCAAATGGGATATGAAATGTGATCTTTGCACGCGATTGTTCCCTTCCCTCCCCTTCTTCCCCTCACTCCCCTTCCTTCCCCTCTGAGACAATGGCGGATCTTGCTTCCTTTTTTTTTTTTTATTCTTTTGCCCTCTCTCTCTCTCTCTCTCTTTCTTCTTTCTCTCTCTCTCTGGCTCTCTCGTTCTCTTTCTGTCCATGCGATGAAGTAGTGTTTATTTTTTTTTGTGTGTGTGTTAAACAAAATGGCGACTATGATGATGATGATGGTGGTGGTGGTGGTGGTGGTGGTGGTGGTGGTGGTGGTGGTGGTGGTGGTGGGGGTGGTGGTGGTGTTACACTGCAAACAAACACAAATGAAGCTTTGTTTAATCACTACAAAGCATTATAACATTACTTTATGCATTTTGTCTTTGTCTTTCCTTCTGTTTTTCTATTATTTCAGTTTTATTTGTGTATCTATTCCTTTTTTTTTGCTTCGTAGGAAAAGTTTCAAGTTTGTATATATTCAAAGATATTTATATATTTTTTTTTGTCATTTCTCGTTATATACATTTTTCATTTTTATTATTATTTTTTTTTTTTCATCTTCCATACATCACTTACTCATTTTTTTTCCTTTTTTTCATTTCTTTCTTCCTTTGACATACGTAGATATTTTTTCTCTTCCTCCCCTTCCTTGTATTTTTTTGTTGTTGTTGTTATTTTCATTCCTCCACTATTGCTCTCTCTCTCTCTCTCTCTCTCTCTCTCTCTCTCTCTCTCTCTCTCTCTCTCTCTCTCTTTCCACTTATTATTTTTCTCTTTTCTCTATCTCCTATTTCACTTTCTTTTATCTATTTCCTTTCCTTTCTTTTCATATACTTTTCATCCTTCCTTATTTCCTTCATTTATTCAGTTATCTCCACTTCTTTCATTGATTTCCACTCCTTAACAAACATATATCCTTCCTCTTTCCCATCTATCCTTTTCCAAAACTTTTCCTTTTTATCACTTTCCCTTATTTCCCTCTTTTATTAATTTATGTATGTCTCTTTCTTTAAATTTCCACATACTTTACATCTCTCTACCCTTTCCTTCACCTAAAATACCTTCTCTTTCCTTTCCTCTCCCTTCCCTTCATTCCTTCCCTTCCTTGTCCTTTTCCCTCCCTTCTTTCCCTTCCTTTTTTCCTTTCCTCTTCATAAACCATCCCTTCTTTACCCTTTCCTCTCCCTTCCCTATCCTCTTCCCTTCCATCCTTCTCACCCAACAATCCTTCCCTATCCTTTTCCTTCCCTTTCCTATCCTTTTCCCTTCTTTCCTTCCCTTCCTCTTCACCTACCATCCCACCCTTATCCTTTTCCCTCCTCTATCCTTTTCCCTGCCTCCTCTATCCTTTGCCTTCCCTTCCTTCTTCACTCGACTGGGCTGGGTTAGGTTAGGTTAGGTTTCAGAATCTATATCAAGACTCTACACACGTTTCGATTCTAAATTTCAGTGCAATCTACGGAGGTGAACTAAATTTGGCTGCAGCTTCAAACTTTACACACAAACTTCACCTGGGGGGGCGGGCGGGGGGCTGAAGGGGGGCGGAAGGTGGGTGGAAGGGAGGTGGATGGGGGTAGGGGGTAGGGGAGGTTCAGAGGCGACATAGAGGGGGGGGGGAGGTAGATTTATAAGCGTTCCGTATCGGTGGCCAGAATCTACAACTCTATCAAACTAGAATGTGAGTCAACTTTGTCAAAATAATAGTAGTAGTAGTAGTAGTAGTAGTAGTAGTAGTAGTAGTAGTAGTAGTAGTAGTAGTAGTAGTAGTAGTAGTGGGAAGGCGGGGAGGGGAGGGTTGTGTATGTATATATGTATGTATGTATGTATGTATGTATGTATGTATGTATGTATGTATGTATGTATGTTTTGTTTTGCTTTGTTTTGTCTCGTCTCGCATAGAAGAATATACATAGTCACATGTATACACACACACACACACACACACACACATATACATACACAGTAGTAGTAGTAGTAGTAGTAGTAGTAGTAGTAGCAGTAGTAGTAATAATAATAGTAGTAGTAGTAGTAGTAGTAGTGGGAAGGCGGGGAGGGGAGGGTTGTGTATGTATATATGTATGTATGTATGTATGTATGTATGTATGTATGTATGTATGTTTTGTTTTGCTTTGTTTTGTCTCGTCTCGCATAGAAGAATATACATAGTCACATGTATACACACACACACACACACACACATATACATACACAGACACATACAAGCACGTATATACACACACATTTATTATAGACGATATCTTTCTTACTACCCATTCTCTCTCTCTCTCTCTCTCTCTCTCTCTCTCTCTCTCTCTCTCTCTCTCTCTCTCTCTCTCTCTCTCTCTCTCTCTCTCTCTCTCTCTCTCTCATTCACTGACTGCATTACTTTTTCGTCTCATTTCTCAGTCTTGTTAATCTTGAAGACGAGAATGAAGGAAGAGGAAGGAGGAGAAAGAGAAAGAGAAAGAGAAAGAGAAAGAGAGAGAGAGAGAGACACAAGGAAGAAAGAAAGAAAGAAAGAAAAAAAAACACACACAAACAAGTGAGATACGAAAGAGACACAGACACACAACTCATAAAGAAGAAGAAAAAGAAGAAAAAAAACAAAAAAACAGGAAGACTTAGACAAATGACAAAACACACGAATAAAACAAACATAATAAGAGAGAGAGAGAGAGAGAGAGAGAGAGAGAGAGAGAGAGAGAGAGAGAGAGAGAGAGAGAGAGAGAGAGAGAGAGAGGAGAGAGAGAGAGAGAGAGAGATCTAACACACACACACACACACACACACACACACACTTCATCACAGATTTAAAACACACGAAAGCATAGAGAGAAAACAGGGTAAAAACAGCTTAGTATAATGCACTGAACACACGCATGGAGGAGGAGGAGGAGGAGGAGGAGGAGGAAGAAGAAGAAGGAGGAGGGAGAAGAAGAAGGGGAGGTATGAGGAAGAGAGGAGGAGAGAACAAGCCCATATTTCAACGTTGTGGTCTAGATGATGATACCAAAAAAATGGGCGGGATGAGTACCATTGGACAGAGAGACAGAATAGGAACCTCACCTGATCTTTGACACAGACAGAGACAGAGCGACAGACAGACACACAGACAGAGAACACTTGTCAACGAAGCACACAGACAGGACAGAGAGAGATCCCCACCTCGATAAAGAGACAGTAATACAGAATAACATGATAGACAGAATGAGTTTGAGACAGACACACACACACACACACACACACACATACATACATACGCACAGGAGAATGAAAATAGGGAAATAAAAGGATGGGAAAGAATTTATTGTATGCTACGAATAGAAAAAAATGAGGAAAGGAAATAAAAATGATGACTTCGTGGATATATTCAAGGGAAATATAATGATTCTAGATAATAATGAAATAAAAGGTAAGAATGATATTAATAGTAAATAAAACACAAACAAACACACACACACACACACAAAACCACACATAAGGCGCTTAAGTATAGTAAAGATTGAACAAAACACAAAGTAAATCAACACTTAGTAACCTAAACAACACAACCTTCTTTAGTATTTTGTGATAAAGAAAAAGAAAATGATAAATGTTAGAGACAACACCACTATTCTCTCTCTCTCTCTCTCTCTCTCTCTCTCTCTCTCTCTCTCTCTCTCTCTCTCTCTCTCTCTCTCTCTCTCTCTCTCTCTCTCTCTCTCTCTCTCTCTCTCTCTCTCTCTCCCTGTCACTAGCGCCTAAAATTTATACTCACAACGGGGCCATAGCATTGTGGTGTTAATCTATCAGAGAGAAGGGTGGTAGTAGTAGTAGTAGTAGTAGTAGTAGTAGTAGTAGTAGTAGTAGTAGTAGTAGTAGTAGTAGTAGTAGTAGTAGTAGTGGTAGTAGTAGTAGTAGTAGTAGTAGGAGTAGGAGTAGGAGTAGTAGGAGTAGGAATAGGAGTAGGAGTAGGAGTAGGAGTAGGAGTAGGAGTAGGAGTAGTAGGAGTAGGAGTAGGAGTAGGAGTAGGAGTAGTAGTAGTAGTAATAGGAATAGGAGTAGGAGTAGGAGTAGGAGTAGGAGTAGTAGTAGTAGTAGTAGTAGGAATAGGAATAGGAATAGGAGTAGGAGTAGGAGTAGGAGTAGTAGTAGTAGTAGTAGTAGTAGTAGTAGTAGTAGTAGTAGTAGTAGTAGTAGTAGTAGTAGTCTGATTTTTACATAGAACAAACAGACAAAGAGATAGAAAGACACAGAAAGAGACTTATTACAATGATAATAAAGAAGAAAAAAATATGAAAGACTCGTCCCCATTAATGCACTTCCTTCACTCACACACACACACACACACACACACACACACACACACACACACACACACACACACACACACACACACACACATCGATCGTTCGTCAAAATACTTCGCACAGAGACCGAATAGCATCGTTCTTTTCCCCTTCCCTCCTCCTCCTCCTCCTCCTCCTCCTCCTCCTCCTCCTCCCTCTGTTGCGTTTCAGTTTTGGAAGTGAAGAGTAAGCTAGACACTATAACAAGGTTCACTAATGTATATGTCGCTACCGTGTTGTTCGCCTTTATCGTTCCCAGTAGTGACTATGGGAGGAGGAGGAGGAGGAGGAGGAGGAGGAGGAGAGGAAGAGGAGGAAGGCAAGGGAGAGGGTTGGAAAAAGGGAGGGTGAAGATATGATGAAAAGAGGGAGGAAGGAAGATAAAAAAAAGGCCTCTATTTGGAAGAAGGGATAAGTAGGAGGAGGAGGAGGAGGAGGAGGAGGAGGAGGAGGAGGAGGAGGAGGAGGAGGAGGAGGAGGAGGAGGAGGAGGAGGAGGAGGAAATAAAGAAAAAATACAAAATCAAGTAAAGAAAGACTAACAAACAATAATATAAAAAACAATAAACAAGAAATCAATGCGAAAAAAAAACTACAAAACCAAACCAAAATAACAAAAAAAAAGGAGCAGAAAACAAAACACAATCGCCTAACTAACATTCCAATCCCTTAGGCATCACGGTGTGTGGTTTCAGAGTCTATAGTTGAGACAGAAACAAAATCCCATCGAGCATGTCTCCCACACGCTGCGTCTCCTCTATTCACTCTCTGTGGGGAGCTATAGACGGAAGGGGATCTCGTCGCCTTCAGCTTAATGTGTCAGTGAAAATTTATGACTCGTAAGAACAAAAGAGCATCATTGAACTTTAAGTCTGAGCGTTCCTTAGGTTGACATTCCAGTGTTGAAATGCTTGAAGCGTCACCCTACAAGTCTTCTGAAGTTCCAAGCGTTTCTCTTAACTTTTCCAGACCGGTTTAACAGCTACCAAGCATCCTCCTCCTCCTCCTCCTCCTCCTCCTCCTCCTCCTCCTCCTCTTCGTCAGTCTCTATATGTATTTATAACTTGCACAATCATAAGTTTTGGTGCAAGTCTCCCCTTCACTCCTTCCCTCCCATCCCCGCCTCCCATTTTCACTGCAGCCACGGGATACTATTGTAAATAATCACCATATAAAATACAGACAGGACTCATTCTCTCTCTCTCTATAGCGGCAGCCAACGAGCAAACTGGGCCTCCTCCTCCTCTTCCTCCTTGTCTTCCTCCCCGTCCTCCTCCTCCTCCTCCTCCTTCCATGTTAGTTCATAATGACGCCTCGACTTGGAAACCCTGATGTTTGAATTGTGAAATGTTGCATACCCAATGACAACACGAGCGCCCATAAATCGAGTCTTGGATCGTCTCCCGTCTTTGTTTTTTTATTAGCCGCTTCCTGGAGGGTTTCGGATAGCTTTGGGTTCCCACTGCTTAGCGATCTGTTTCTTATGCTAACGTTCGTGTGTGATCAGTCTTTTGGTGATAAATAAATACAATAGTTTATTACGTATTATAAATAACTAGTAATGCATATATAATGGACTCAATACAGTATTTTATTTTCAATTTATTTTTCTTTCTCCATTTATACTAAGGAGTAATGCCATCTGGTGACGGATTTTGGAAGCTGATTTGAGTACACCGATGCGTTTTTGTTTGATTATAAGAAGTGTAAATATTCTTATCTTCCTTTTTTCTTTATAGTAACGTTGCTTAAGAGGAAAATTATGTATTATGTGTTCTATCTATTTTTAGGGTGAATGAGGGGAAGGATGAGGGGAAATGTGATATAATTTAGTGTTTCTGTTCTGGTACTTGAGGTCACAGGGTTCGAAGTTTTGTGAATCCTTGAACGAACCACGAGAGAGAGAGAGAGAGAGAGAGAGAGAGAGAGAGAGAGAGAGAGAGAGAGAGAGAGAGAGAGGAGAGGAGAGCGAGAGCGAGAGAGAGAGAGAGAGAGAGAGAGAGAGAGAGAGAGAGAGAGAGAGAGAGAGAGAGAGAGAGAGAGAGAGAAACGAAATAAAAAGAAAAAACAGTAAAAAATCTATCAAACGAGGATGGGAACTCGAAATTGCGGAAAATAAAACACATGAAAAAAAAACCACACACACACACACACACACACACACACACACCTACACGGATCGAATTGCCACAAAAAACACACCTTGGGGACTGAAACACAATAGTCTGTCCTCACATTCACCGTAAATATGATAATCCCAATGTTTTCACCGCGTCTGATGTGGCCCGAGAGAGAACATAAAACCGATGCCCAAAGCTGCTATAAGGTACAGTTTGTTGTATGCTACCTGCAGGGCATCAATTATGGATCTTAACCCCCCCTTGTAAAACTCGCAAAAGAGAAGGAGGAAGAGGAGGAGGAGGAGGAGGGAGAGAAGACATAACAGAGATGGGTCGTGTTATTTATGAGCCTTTTACGTTGTTTTCGAAATTTATATAAACTCTA
>JAPQNM010000001.1:1252515-1260015 GCA_029783475.1 Metacarcinus magister | reverse complement strand
GGAGGAGGAAGATTGTGAGAGAGAGAGAGAGAGAGAGAGAGAGAGAGAGAGAGAGAGAGAGAGAGAGAGAGAGAGAGAGAGAGAGAGAGAGAGAGAGAGAGAGAGAGAGAGAGAGAGAGAGAGAGAGAGAGAGAGTATAACATCTATAAGTATCTAAAGCAAGGTATTGTTAATGATTATAAATGATGTGAATGTAACTAATTTTGTTTATCTATAAATATACTGAATTTCTAGACTAGGAAAATAAAGACAAATTATTATATATATATTTTTTTCCTTTTATTTCCTATTTTTCTTAATGTACGTAATTCCTATTCAATATTTTTTCCCTTTTCTTCAATTCCTCGTTTAGTTTCTTTCCATTATTTTCCTTCCCTCCTTCTCTCCCTCCTTCCTCATTTGATCCTATCCCTTCCATCACTAATACATCCTCCCTCCCTCCCTCTCTCCCTTCCTCCTCCTCTCCCTTCCTCCCTCCTTCCCTCCCTCCCATCTTGTACTCTCCCCATTTTTCCCCTCTATGAGAAATGCGTTACTTCTCTCCCTCCTCCCTTCCTCCCCTTCATCAAAATGTCCTCTCTTCTTCTATTCCTCCTTTCCTTCTTCCTCTCCCTCCCTCTCTTCCCCCCTTCCTTACCTCTTCTCTTCCTCCTCACCCTCCATCCCTCTCTTCCTCCTTCTCCTCCCTCACTCCCTCTCCTCTCCCTGTCTCCCCTCCCTCTCTCTAGACGAAGCCGCGAGAGAGAGAGAGAGAGAGAGAGAGAGAGAGAGAGAGAGAGAGAGAGAGAGAGAGAGAGAGAGAGAGAGAGAGAGAGAGAGAGAGAGAGAGAGAGAGAGAGAGAGAGAGAGAGAGAGAGGTGACAGAACGTGCAAACTATCACGCGTTTGGGACCCGTTCAGAACGTAACAATACACTATATATTCTGAACGTGTACCTGACGCCTTGCTGGGGTTGGCGGAGGGGGCTGGGGGGGCAGGGGAAGGGGGGGCGAGGTTGGTGAGGCAGAAGGAAATATATATGTAAGGTAGGGAGATTCTGTGAGAGAGAGAGAGAGAGAGAGAGAGAGAGAGAGAGAGAGAGAGAGAGAGAGAGAGAGAGAGAGAGAGAGAGAGAGAGAGAGAGAGAGAGAGAGAGAGAGAGAGAGAGAGAGAGAGAGAGAGAGTTTATATATTTCTGGAACTTGTAATAATAATAAAAGAGAAAGGAAGGAAGGTTTTTTTCTTCTTTTCATTCTCGTGGAAGTAAATTTTTTTTTTCTCTTCCTTATAGTTAAGTAAAAAAAATAAATTAATAAATAAAAAGTAAAGTAGATAAAAACAACATAAGTAAGAAAATAAGAATAAAGAATAAGATACAGAATAAGAGAAAGATAATACAGAAAATACAATACAACACAACACAAATGCAACACTCACCCCCCACACACACACCTGTAATCCTTTCCTCTGCAACACAAACACACACATCTGCAACACAAAACAAAGAACATTATGGTAAAAAATAAAAAAATAAAACACACACAAAAAACAAACACCAAACTAGGGAATTAAGGTAAAAAGAAAAAAATATATTGAAGTATTAATAAAAAAAAAAATAATAATAATAATAAGTTGAAATAATATAAAACAAAACACAAAACCAGAAAATTATAATAAAAAGAAAAAAAACATATTGAAGTGTTGATAAAAAAAATAATAATAATAATAATAATAATAAGCTAAACTAAAACAAAAAAATTATGGTTAAAAAAAAAGATACATTGAAGTAATAATAGAAAAAAAATAATAACAAGCTAACATTATATATATAAAAAAAAACTAAACAAGAGAATTACGGTAAAGAAGAAAAAAAAAATATTACAGCTGGAATATTATAAAAAAAAAAACGTCTTTCTAATTATTATAAATGTGTTTTATCATATTTTTTATTATGTTTAGAATAAAAGTGAATGAAAGAGAGAACGAGATAAGAGGAGGAAGAGAAGGAGGAGGAGGAGGAGGAGGAAGAGGAGGAGTAGGAGGTAACAGTGACGTTATCATCATTATAATATCACTATCATTACGACCACACAAACACACACACACACACACACACACACACACACACACACACACACACACACACACAAACACACACACAAAAACACACACACACACACACACACCACAAAAACACACACACACACACACAATCACAAAAACACACACAAACACACACAAACACACACCAAAAACACACACAAATACACAAAAAAACACACAAACAGACAAAAACACACACAAACACCAAAATCCAAACACCCCACACATTTTCCTCTTTTCCCCTCTTCCACCGCCACCAAACAACACTTTTTAATCACTTCATCATCAGAGCCAAAACGGACCTGAATCACACACCACAAAACGATATCCGTACCCGGCCACTACAAGAAGTTGACTCGTTTTTCCCCACATCAATTCTCCTTCACATTTGTCTGGCGTTTTTTCCCTCAAAACAATCAGTCACAGAGCCACAAACTTCCCTGCCGCCATCTCTTTCCCCTCGTCACCTTGAAAAACTACCCTTATTTCCCCTTACTTTAAAGCCTAGTTTCCCTTCTGTCAACACATCGCACCCTAATGACAACATACAAGCAATTCCAAGTCTTATAACCTAATACAATACGACTCCATTTCCAATACATCGATTTGGTGACATGAAAAGCAAGAAAGACATACCCAACATATATTACCAACCATAAAATCACCTTTATAGACACTAGGTTATAAGGGCGATAAGGAAACACAGGGAAACACCTTAAATCGACACTCAATTGGGGCTTCGACAATCACCCATAAATACACTAACAATAAGGCTATTTTTCCCTTTACGAGGCACTGAAGGGAGGAGAGAAGTGGTGAAAAATACGATAGGAATTTCCATTTATCTCGCTTGATCGCCAACAGACTCCACCAGGCCGGTTCCGAACGACCATTCATGTCGGTCAATTGGTTACCGATGGTCTAGGGATCGACTGGTGAAGGAGGAGCCACCTGTTGCGAGGAGAAAGGGACGGGAAGGGTAGGGAAGGGTAGGGTAGGGTAGGGTAGGGTAGGGTAGGGTAGGGAAGGGTAGGGAAGGGAAGGGTAGGGAAGGGAAGGGAAGTGATATTTTGAGGTCAATTCTTACTAGTTGTTTATTAAAATGTGTTTATATTATTGTTTATTATTTTCTACCTTGTTCTTCTCTCTAAATGTGTTGGTAAAATAGGATATGAAAAGGATAAGATTAGGATTTATCTGTAGGATTTAAACCTTTATAACATTAATCCTTTTCATTAATCCACATATAAAATCCTCTAAAATTAATCTATATAACAAATACAGTAATTTCTCAACAATATCCACCCTTCTACACATCCATCCACCTCCCTTACACCCCTCCATACACCCATACATCACCCCAATACACCCATACACCCCTCCATACACCCATACACTCCCCCTAACCACCTTACCTGTGATTAATAACATGGCAGGTAGTCGGGCAGGTATATCTTCACGTGTTATTTTTTATATCACACATCTCTATTGACTCTAACTTATCACGAGGCTTATCAAGGCATCCCACGCCCACACACGCCACCCACCCACCGCTCACGCCCATATACACGAGTCCTTTAATGGTTTGTCTAATGGTATATATGATTTGGGGTTTATGTATATGTCTAAGTGAGATTAAGTTGAAAATTTTGGGTTTGGTTTGGGTTTCTGTGTGTGTGTGTGTGTGTGTGTGTGTGTGTGTGTGTGTGTGTGTGTGTGTGTGTTTTATTCTTAGATAGGCACAAGTAGGCTTAGCTATGTGTAAATCTCCGTATTTTTTTCCACTGTATTCTTTAGTTACTGAGAATATTTTCGATGTATTTACCTATCCAATATAAATGCATACCTGTAATATCTCTCTCTCTCTCTCTCTCTCTCTCTCTCTCTCTCTCTCTCTCTCTCTCTCTCTCTCTCTCTCTCTCTCGCCAACTTTCTCCCTCTGGCGTCATTGCTTCACAACCTCATATCAACATCAGTGCCCCGCCTTCGCACCCTTGCACCATCCTTCCCTTGAGTCTTATTCACATTTTTTACCTTTTTGTGCAGGTGTGAAGACATGCAAAGGTGAGGTCAACATTACCTGTATTTACCGGACAGAAAGAGAGAGAGAGAGAGAGAGAGAGAGAGAGAGAGAGAGAGAGAGAGAGAGAGAGAGAGAGAGAGAGAGAGAGAGAGAGAGAGAGAGAGTTTATTTGTATATTCTTATTATATATATTGATTTTAAACTATAATATCAATACGTATTTTAATGCTAATCGTGAGTTTCATGATTTCTCTCTCTCTCTCTTTCTCTCATTCTTTCTCTCTCTTTCTCATCAAAGTATGTGGATGAGGATGAGAGGGAAGAAGAGGAAGAAGAAGAAGAGGAAGAGGAAGAAGAGTGTAAAGAAAAAATAATAATAAAAAAACACTATTAAAAAAGAACAAATGTTAAGAAATAAAAGAAAGAAAAAAGAAGTAGAAGGAAGAGAATGAATGAGAGAAAGAGAAGGAAGAGAAAAAAAATTCCCATTAATAATAAAAACAAATAATAATAATAAACAAAATAGATGAAAAATAGAAGAAAAAAACCACGAAGAGTAGAAGTAGATTACGAAAATAGGAAGAAAAGTAGAAGGAAAAGGAGAAGAAGAGAAGAAGGAAAAGGAGGAGGAGGAGGAGGAGGATGAGAAAAAGAAGAAGAGTGGTAATAGTAGTAGTAGGAGGAGGAGGAGGAGGAGAAGAAGGAGAATAGGAGGAGACGAAATAGGAGAAGAGGAGGAGGAGGAGGAGGAGGAGGAGGAGGAGGAGGAGGAGGAGGAGGAGGAGGAGGAGGAGGAGGAGGAGGAGGAAGAGTAGAAAGAGGTGCTTCCACGTCAAGAGCCTCTAGTATAATGTTAACCAGCAACACTGTTTCATAAGATTTGCCTCAAACAAAAACCTAACCTGTCACCTGTCCATGCCCTCAGGTGTCCTGCCCTTCTTACCTGCAAGGGTCAGGCGGGGTGGTGGTGCTCTTGTTCTTCTTTCTCTTCCTCTTCCTCCTCCTCCTTCTCCTCCTCCTCTTTTTGTTCTTTTTGATTTTTAGATTTATTTTATTTTATTTTATTTTTATTTATTTATTTATTTTTTTTTCGATTTTTTTTTCTGGTTTTTGGTTTCTTATTTTTTTTCTTCTAATTTTTTTAAAATTTTATTATTTATTATTTTTTTTCCCCTCTTATATTCAATTTTCAGTTTCAACTTTTTTTCCTATTCTAATTATTATTGTATCGCTTTTCAACAACGGAAAAAGAAAAAATAATAAAATACTGACTTCTAAAATTAATAATAAAAAAAAAAAATTCAAATTGCATACATCTAAAATTAAAAAAAAAATAATAATAAAATTCAAATCAGTTATAGAAAAAAAAAAATTGGAACAGATACTTCTATAATCAACAAAAAACACACAACACAGCTGCAATACTTTCTCTCTATACCACCTGCTTGTAACATCCCAGCTGATCGGTGTTCTTTCTCCCGGGCTGAGGCTGCGGGAGGTGTGTCAGGTCACCCTAAGATCGTATCACCTTCCACCTGTGTTCAGATAGATGCTCACCTTTTCTCCATAGTAATACAATTGTCAACGGTGTACGTGTTGGCAGGAGTCTTGTGTTAGTGTAAGAAGGAGGAGGAGGAGGAGGAGGAGGAGGAGGAGGAGGAGGAGGAGGAGGAGGAGGAGGAGGAGGAGGAGGAGGAGGAGGAGGAGGGAGGAGGGAGGAGGACGATGTGATGTCAAGGAAGTATTAGGCGTAGTAGTATAGTTGAAGTAGAAAAAGAAAGAGGAAGAAGAAGAAGAAGAAGTAGAAGAAGAAGAAGAAGGAGGAAGAGGAGGAAGAAGAAGAATGAAAAGAAGATTAAACAATAATATTTTGATGAACCCAATAAAGAAGTAAAATAAAAGATGATTTTGAAAACTAAGAATAACAAGAAAAAAAAGAAGACAAAAAATTATATTGAATCTATATTATTTTCCCTCATTTTTCTATAACTTTCCTTCTATATAAATTCATGTATTACTTATTTCCCTTCTGTTCTATCTTTCCTTGTTTCTGTTCCTCACTAAAAATTCTCTACTGTATCCAAATTTTCCCCCTCACAATCTTTACTTTCCCTCTTTTTTCCCTCTCAACATAACCATTTCTTTATAATGAATATATTTTTTTCCTTCTGGTCATCTTATACGTAATTTTTCCCTATTTTTTTCCTTTTTTTATTCTCATTTTCCAACGAGCTGAAACTATGTAAGAAAGATAAGAAGAAGAAGAAGAAGAAGAAGGAGAAGAGGAGGAGGAGGAGGAGAAGGAGGAAGGTGTGTCTAGAGGAGTAGAAGATATAACCAACCTTGACCCTCTCTCTCTCTCTTTCTCTCTTATTCTCTCTCTTTCTCTCTCTCTCTCTCTCTCTCTCTCTCTCTCTCTCTCTCACACACTCAAAGAACAAGAGCATAAGGAGGAGAAGAAGAACAAGAAGAAGAACAAGAAGAACAAGAAGAAGGAGGAGGAGGAGGAGGAGGAGGAGGAGGAGGAGGAGGAGGAGGAGGAGGAGGAGGAGGAGGAGGAGGAGGAGGAGGAGGAGGAGACTTTATAATGAAACTCAATTGTAGCAAAAACTCAACCAATCAATTATATTTCCTTCTTAACGATTCTGATTAAGTACAGGTAAGGCGACAGGTAAAGAGGAAGCTAATTAAAGGTGTGTAATTAGAGAGAGAGAGAGAGAGAGAGAGAGAGAGAGAGAGAGAGAGAGAGAGAGAGAGAGAGAGAGAGAGAGAGAGAGAGAGAGAGAGAGAGAGAAAAAAAAAAGAGACAGAGAGAGACAGTACATACTTATATTTAGACTCATTGAGGTAGGTTATTGTACAGTTTTCTTTGCAAGTTTACTATGCAATATTTTCTCCTTACCTTTACCTTTCTTCCCTCTCTCTCTCTCTTTTTTTTTTTCTCTCTCTCTCTCTCTCTCTTTCTTCCCTCTTCGTTCGTTCTATATCTCTTCCTCTCTGTCTTTTCCCATTCGTTTTATCTCCTTCCTTCGCTTCTCTATATATTCTTTTTCCTGTTTCTTTATCCACAAAATCGCTTTAGTATTTGAAGAATGGATACGGGATGCGAAGGAGAAGGAGGAAGAGGAGGAGGAGGAGAAGAGGAGGAGGAGGAGGAGGAGGAGGAGGAGGTGGCACAATGACCCTCATAGCCTTCCTCCTCCTCCTCCTCTCCTCCTCCTCCTATTCTGTCTATTCTTCCTCTTTCTCCTGTCGTTATCTTATCCAGAATTCATCTTTATTCTTCTTTCTTTGCTATTACGAATCGTTCTATTTTCAAGATTATATTCATATTTATTTTTATATTTGTTTACTTTATATTGCAAAGTATATAGTGTGTGTGTGTGGTGTGTGTG
>JAPQNM010000001.1:1235015-1242515 GCA_029783475.1 Metacarcinus magister | reverse complement strand
TTCCCCTCTCTATCCCTCCCCTTTCACCCTCTCTCTCTCTCTCTCTCTCTCTCTCTCTCTCTCTCTCTCTCTCTCTCTCTCTCTCTCTCTCTCTCTCTCTCTCTCTCTCTCTCTCTCAATCTCTCCTTCCCCCTCTCTTTCTCTCTCGCTTTGATCTTTTCTCAATCAGAGGCGGTCAGTCTGATCACAACATCGCGCAGCCACGCAATCTGTCGATGATGCAGCGATTCCATGACGGTTCAGAGGGTGAGGGGAAGGGGGGGTAAGGGGAAGGAGGGGTAAGGGGAAGGGGGGGAAGGGTTAGGGGTCCTTGAACTGTTTACTTACGGTCCCTTCCCTTACCCTTCTCTCGTTTTCTTTTTACTCTGCGCTAAAGGGGTGGCTATGTTTTGGGGTCGTGCCTCAATGCGTTTTCTTTCGTCTTTTTTTTTTTTTTTTTTCTTTTAAAGGGTTTCTCTCCCAAGTTAGAATCGTGAGAACGTGAGATTGATCAGGGTATTGGTGTGCGTGTGTGTGTGTGTGTGTGTGTGTGTGTGTGTGTGTGTGTGTGTGTGTGTGTGTGTCTGTGTGTGTGTGTGTGTGTGTGTGTGTGTGTGTCTCTCTCTCTCTCTCTCTCTCTCTCTCTCTCTCTCTCTCTCTCTCTCTCTCTCTCTCTCTCTCTCTCTCTCTCTCTCTCCTATAAACTTATATTTTCCTTTTTTTTCTCTTTTCGTTGCTTTACTTTACCTTTCATATTCCTCCCTTCCTTCCCTTTAATTTGAGAGAGAGAGAGAGAGAGAGAGAGAGAGAGAGAGAGAGAGAGAGAGAGAGAGAGAGAGAGAGAGAGAGAGAGAGAGAGAGAGAGAGAAAGAGAGGGGTAATGAAGGGAGAGGAAGGCAACATTGAAGGAAGAAAGAGAAGGAGGGAGAGAGGAGGACGAGGAAAAAAAAGTTAAGAAGGAGGGAAAGAAGAGAAGGAAAAAAAGGAAGTGAAAGAAGAAAAGAGAGTAGATAGAAAAAGAAAGGGAGAGATAATTCCAGAAGGATGATTGGAGAGAGAAGAAGGGAGAGAAGAAATATTGAATAAAAAGAATAAGGAAGAAAGGAGAGAGAGGTGGAGAGAAAGTTAGAAGAAGAGGAAGGTAGTAGAGGAGAAAAAATAAAAAAGGAAAAGAAGAAACGGAGGAAAGGAGGGAGGAAAGTGAGGGGAAAGAAAAGAGTATAGAGGGAAAAAAATATTATAAGAAGAGAGGGAGAGGTGAGAGATAAAAAAAAAGAGAAGGAGAGAAAGAAGAAAGGCAAGGCGAGAACTGGAAGGAGGAAAGGAAGGAAAAAGGAAATAATATGTAAAGCAGGAAAGAGGAGAAGAAAAAGGAAGAAAAAAACAGGAAACAGGAAAATAGGAAAACAAGAAAGGGAAAAGGGAAAATTTTGAGAAGGAATGAAAAGGAAAGGAAATATAACCAAAAAAAAACAAGAAAACAAAGAAAACTACAAGAAAACACAAGAAAAAAAGGTAAAGAGGAAGGAAAATAGGGTACTGAAGGAAGGGGAAAAAGGAGGAAGGAGAGGAGAGGGTAAGCGAAGAGAAGGGAAGGGAAGGGAAGGGAAGGGAAGGGAAGGGAAGGGAAGGGAAGGGAAAAGGAAGGAGTATGGATCAGCCAGTGTCTCGCCTTATGATATTGGTTGGGTCTGTGTTGATAGGTCATAACCTTTCTTTTACGAGGCCAGCGTCCGAAGGCAGCCACACACACCACGTCTATTTTTCCCCTCTCAGCGCTCCCCTCGTGCACCCATTCTTGCAACCTTCTCACCCCGCCACACACACAAATTTATCCACCCACCTTCTTAAATTTGAGAGCGAGGGGAGAGAGTGCAAGGAGGTAGAGGGGAAAGAAGGAAGGAGGTAGAGGGAGGGAATGTAAAAGTAGTCTTGTCTGAGTATGTGTATGTGTGTTCTCTCCCTCTCTCTCTCTCCCTCCTTCCCTCTCCCTCTCTCTCACTACTATGTAAGCCAATATCCTGTTTTATAGCGTGTTCATAGCCGGACTGATACACGGGTTGAGGGTGTCTGCTGCAACGCCGTGATGTGGGTGTTTACAACCAAGGGAATACACGAACAAGGTGGACATAACGAACAGAAGGAGAGAGAGAGAGATAAAAAAAAGAAAGAAAGAGAGGGGTAGAGGGGGGATACCACACAAAATTGACAACTAAACTAACTCCCCTACATACACATACATACATACACACATACATACATACATACACCAAGCCAAACCAAACACACGTCAATCTTGTACAGGGAATCAAGCATAACCTCAAGGGATTTCAAAGCCTTTTACTACCCTATCCCTCTCTCCCTCTCCCTCTCCCTTCCACTACCTCCCTCTCTTAACTCGGCTAACCCTCCCCGCCAGCCACTTCGTTCAGCCGTCCTCGACCCTTCCACTACTAAAACCAAAGTCTCCATTCCGTGCTGGGTTGAATTAAACACTTCTCTCTATACACAGTTGAGAGCAGGTCCAGCGGCGCTAATTAATCAGGCTGGAAGGTGCTCAATGGAGGGAAGGAAAGATGGAGGAAAGGGAGGAGGGAGGGAGGGAGAGAGAAAGGAGGGAGAGGATGGAGGGAGGGAGAGAAATCACTTGTATTGAAATTATATGTGAAGTTAAGTTTTATATATACATACACTTACATACATACAGTAATGATCTTGTAAGTATTTTAAAGAGAGAGAGAGAGAGAGAGAGAAGAGAGGAGAGAGAGAGAAGAGAGGAGAGAGAGAGAGAGAGAGAGAGAGAGAGAGAGAGAGAGAGAGAGAGAGAGAGAGAGAGAGTCGTGCACATGTGAGTGAGGACGAAGAAAAATTATAACCCAACAAAAAATCGTGTCGGAGGTGCAGAAAAAAAAGTTAAATAATCAAGTGAATGAAAAAAAATCGAAGGAAAAAATATCAAAAGCGGACATTCTCTCTCTCTCTCTCTCTCTCTCTCTCTCTCTCTCTCTCTCTCTCTCTCTCTCTCTCTCTCTCTCTCTCTCTCTCTCTCTCTCTCTCTCTCTCTCTCTCTCTCTCTCTCTCTCTCATACGGAGTCAACAAGAGGTCAAAGTGATGACAGACTCCTCCTCCTCCTCCTCCTCCTCCTCCTTCTTCTTCTCCTCTTTCTCCTCCTCCTTCTATCCTTCTTTACCTTCTCTTCTACATCATCTTCCTAACACTTCAAGTCTCACGTTTCTCTCTCTCTCTTTCGCTCTCGCTCTCGCTCTCGCTCTCTCTCTCTCTCTCTCTCTCTCTCTCTCTCTCGTCTCTCACGATCTCTCTCGTCTCTCCTCTCCTCTCTCTCTCGTCTCTCGTCTCTCTCGTCTCTCTCTCTCTCTCGATCTCTCCTCGTCTCTCTCTCTCTCTCTCTCTCTCTCTCTCTCCTCTCTCTCTCTCTCTCTCTCTCTCTCTCTAAGACGCGCCATTACTATATTGAATCCGCGTCACCAATTTGAGGCTCGAAAGGTTTTCTTGAATTGGCAATCACGAAAAATTTTCCTGTATTTTCATTTTCTCGATTTTTTTTTATATTCTATTTTTGTCCCTAAATTAACGTGGTGGGGAGAAAACATGAAAATAGTAGTAGTAGTAGTAGTAGTAGTAGTAGTAGTGGTAGTATAGTGGTAGTAGTAGTAGTAGTAGTAGTGGTAGTAGTGGTAGTAGTAGTGGCAGTAGTAGTAGTAGTAGTAGTAGTAGTAGTAGTAGTAGTAGTAGTAGTAGTGGTAGTAGTAGTGGTAGTAGTAGTAGTAGTAGTGGTAGTAGTAGTAGTAGTAGTAGTAGTAGTAGTAGTAGTAGTAGTAGTAGTGGTAGTAGTAGTGGTAGTAGTGGTAGTAGTAGTAGTAGTAGTAGTAGTAGTAGTAGTAGTAGTAGTAGTGGTAGTAGTAGTAGTAGTGGTAGTAGTAGTAGTAGTAGTAGTAGTAGTAGTAGTAGTAGTAGTGGTAGTAGTAGTGGTAGTAGTAGTAGTAGTAGTAGTAGTAGTAGTAGTAGTAGTAGTAGTAGTGGTAGTAGTGGTAGTAGTAGTAGTTAGTAGTAGTAGTAGTAGTAGTAGTAGTATATAGTAGTAGTAATAGTAGTAGTAGGGGTGGTAGTAGTAGTAGTAGTAGTAGTAGTAGTAGTAGTAGTAGTAGTAGTAGTAGTAGTAGTAGTAGTAGTAGTAGTAGTAGTAGTAGTAGTAGTAGTAGTGGTAGTAGTAGTGGTAGTAGTAGTGGTAGTAAAGTAGTAGTAGTAGTAAATGTATTAGTAGTAGTAGTGGTAGTAGTAGTAGTAGTAGTAGTGGTAATAAAGTAGTAGTAGTAGTAAATGTATTAGTAGTAATGGTAGTAGTAGTAGTAGTGGTAATAGTAATAGTAGTAGTAGAATAAAAAATAATAAAAAGAAGAAGAAGAAGAAGAAAAAGAAGAAGAAATAGAAGAAGAAATAGAAGAAGAAGAAGAAGAAGAAGAAGAAGAAGAAGAAGAAGAAAAGATGATTGCCTTCCACCACTACTACTACCAACAACAACAACAACAACAACAACAACAACAACAACAACAACAGCAGTGAAAATCCAGCTCCTTTTCACAACCCGGCTTTATGTAATTCTAATGAACCGAACTGAACCTTCCTTTGAAGCTTCACGAATCAGAATCCGAGACTTTGAAACGTCAATCACTTCCTCTTGACGAAGCACCGATAAAAAGGCTTCACTCAGGAATTATTTATAACGAATATTTTTGACCTTTTAAAAGAAGGTATCATTTATATATTTTTTTCTTTCATTTTTTTGGTCGATTATCTTTTTTTTTTATTGTATCGTATAGAGAATCGACCAATCATAATGACACGTGTGATATTTTTCTGAAGTTATTGCACTTTTTTTTTTCCAATATCTTTCGTTCACTTGGAATTATTACGGAAAAAAATATTAATGGAGACTTTGATCAAAATTTTGCAAACTCGATACTTTTTGAAGAACTTATACATATATACAAAGAGAGAGAGAGAGAGAGAGAGAGAGAGAGAGAGAGAGAGAGAGAGAGAGAGAGAGAGAGAGAGAGAGAGAGAGAGAGAGAGAGAGAGAGAGAGAGAGAATAGAGATAGAGAGAGAATAGAGATAGAGAGAATAGAGATAGAGAGAAAATAGATAGAGAAAAAGAATAGAGATAGAAATAGAGAGAAACTAGAGATAGAAAAAAAAAAGAAAAAAACCCAGTCATCAGAAAGAGAGGTAGAGGGAAAAAAATAAGACAGGAAAAAAAGGGAAATAATAACGTGAGGAACTTTGTGGCAAATACTCGTTGGATGAGGAAAAAAGTGAGCGGGTGTGAATAGGTGTTTAAACAAGTGCGCAGCGGCGGGCGGCGGCGTGACCTCCAACAGAAAGGCAGAAATAATATGTTTTTAAACCTTAATTCCTATAAATTATATCCATTCCGTCCTTTAATCTCTTTTGACTTTTTTTTTTTTGGGGGGGCGGCATTATTTTTTGGGAACCTCGCTCATTACACCTCTCTCTCTCTATCTCTCTTTTTTTTCTTCTCTCTCTCACTCTCTCTCTCTCTATCTATCTATCTCTTTATCTCTCTATCTCTCTATGTCTCTCTCTTTTATTCTGTTTCAATGCATGTTTACAGCTAATCATGATACGAGAGAGAGAGAGAGAGAGAGAGAGAGAGAGAGAGAGAGAGAGAGAGAGAGAGAGAGAGAGAGAGAGAGAGAGAGATATTTCACTTATAAACCATGACAAATAACAATAACAAAATAAAACATCTATTGCATTGTTTTCCCTTCAAAAATTTCCCCTCATCCTCCTTCACCCCTTTCCCCTCACCCTCCCCTCACGTAGGACTCCTGAACCGTAGGACTCCATGGCTGCAGCATCCTACAAGGGGATAATCAGTGATGTTTTTGTCCTCAACTGCATCGCTTCTTTGACTCAAACGGACCCAACCAGATGACATTTACCGACCTCTTTTCTATATGACGGAATGGACTCTCCTCCTCCTCCTCCTCCTCCTCCTCCTCCTCCTCCTCCTCCTCCTCCTCTTCTTCTTCTTCTTCCTCTCTCTGTTCGTCCTCCTTCTCCTGCTTCTACTGGTTTTACTGTTTTTAGTCTTATTCCATCAAATATTTTTCCTTAATTTCTTTCATCTATTTTTCCTTCTCGTCCGATTACTTACTTCCTTCCTCCTCCTTCCTTCTCTTCTCCTCCTCCCTCCTCCTCCTCCTCCTCCTCTCCTCCCCTCCCTTCTCCTCCTCTCCTCCTCCTCCTCCTCCTCCTCCTCCGTTGAAAAAACATTAAAAAGAGTTAACATCAAAGCAACTATAGATATGCAAATAAAGAGAGAGAGAGAGAGAGAGAGAGAGAGAGAGAGAGAGAGAGAGAGAGAGAGAGAGAGAGAGAGAGAGAGAGAGAGAGAGAGAGAGAGAGAGAGAAAAAAAAAATAAAGATAGATTAGTAATTAGAGATAGGGTGGTAAGTACGTCGATATATATTCAAAGAAAGAAAGAAAGAGAAAAAGAAAGGATATAAAAATGTAAATTACAATACTAAAATTTCCAGTTCAATAATCAAAACACAACAACAATAACAATAATAATAATAAACAAGAGACAAAACAAACATACATAAATAACCCCTTCACTGATCACCCATTGCTCCATCATTCTTCCCTTCCCTCCTTCCCTCCTCCCTTCCCTTCTTCCCTTCCATGCCAATCACCTCCTTCCTTCCTTCCTCCTCCCCCCCTCCTCCTTCCTCCCTCCCTTCCTTCCAGACCGTATCATTCCGTCCTTCTCTCATTACTCCTTTCAACTCCTCCATTTCAAACCCTTACAACACCCAACTCAGGACATTAAAACAAACTAAAAAATCTATCGCCTTCAACCCAACGAACACAGAACCCTAAAACCAATTTAAAACCCCCTTTAGCCCCCCTCCCCCCCTTAAAAATGGGAGCAAATACCATTGGGAAACAAGAGTGAAGATGGAGGAGTGTGATGGTAATGTGTAGTCGAGTCACGGCGTTCAGACAATGGAAGGGGAAGGGAGTAAAGGTTTATTGAGCGTTTCTTTATTTGTCTCGTACACAATTAGCAGCACAGGAAGCGGCAACGGCGGAAAAGTGATTGCAATTAGATGTCTCGAGAAAGGAATGATGATGATGATGATTGATGTGATGATGGTGATGGTGTTATTGATGGTGATGAAGTTTTTTGGTTGAGGAGATAAGTGATGGTGATGATAATGATGATGATGATTAATTGATTTTCATTTTATATTCATGTTTTTTATCATTCTATTCTCTTATTCATCTTATTTCATTGTTATAATATACTTTTTTTTCTTTTATATGTTATTTTTTTTTTTATCTTGGTAATAAGATTTCCATTATTCATTTTCCTTCCTCATCATCTATATTTTTTCCTATTAATATTTTCCTCTTTTTAGTCTTGTTTTTTTTCCTGATAATCAAGTTTCCTCTTCCTCTTCCTCTTCTTTG
>JAPQNM010000001.1:1215015-1230015 GCA_029783475.1 Metacarcinus magister | reverse complement strand
TGTAAAGAAGTACTTTTAATAACTTTTAATCGGTTTTAAAGTTTTAATTCGCTAACAGTTCAAGATAACGACACCAAATAACATGTATACTTTATATATTATGGTTATAGTAGTGGTAGTAGTAGTAGTAGTAGTTTCATATCTTCTCTTGAATAAATAGATAAAAAGTAAACAAATATAGATAAATAACGAAACAAACAAACAAGGTGTAACAACAATAAACAAATAAACACAAGTAAGTGAATAAACAAAACCAAACAAAAAGATAAACAAACATTTTTTTCCCAGTCAGACAAATACACTTATTCACCACACCAAAAATATTACCTACACAAGTATACTTCTTTCCCTCCTTCCCTCTCTCCTCCTTTCCTTCCCTCCCTCCCCTCCCCCCTCCCCCCTCCCTCCCTCCCCTCCCCCTTCCCCCTCCCTTCCTCCCCCCTCCCCCCCCACACAGTACCTGCTACACCAACAACACAACAATACCATCTACGTAGCAACACAAAACTGAGATCTTTCATTAAGAACACCAAGACAATCTTACTCCGCTTCTGGAGAGAGAAAAAAATATATATATATATAGCTGTCCGCCTTCATTTCACCCTCTTTGAAATATACAAACCACCTCTTTCTCTCTCTCTCTCTCTAACCCTCCCTAACCCCCCTCTCTCTCTCTCTCCCTCTCTCTCTGTCTCTTTCTCTCTCTCTCTGTGGTCACAATTATATTCTCCTTCGTCTAAATGCCAGGCTTACTCACCGTTTTCTTCAGATTTCCATTTTGCTTCCTTCCATTTCTTTGTTTTCTTCAAGAGTGGAGTGGAGTCGAGTCATAATCAGAAGCCTCAGACATTAGAATAATTGCAATGTAGCTTCTGGAGAATTTCAGTTCATTATTGGTGACACTTTAGTCTATCAACGGAGCTGTATTTGTCCTGCATATAAATACACCACAAGGTACCACAACCCACAGAGTCTTAGAGGGGTTAAAATGAGTCTTAGGAGGCAGTGTTCGTAAGGGTGTAATTCGAAAACTATGAGGGTGTGAGGGTTAAGTTAGTGTGGCTGTCAAGAGAGGAGTGACATGCGTAATTGTTGGATATTCTTGATTGTTTGCTATGACAGGACATCAAGAAACACTGAAAGGTTTTATCCCACGTGTCGCCGGCAATTTACTCAACACTTGAAAACCTTTTGTTGGACGGCGAGGCGGTGGTGGTAATGGCGACGTCTGTTCTTTTTCCCGCGCTCTCAGGCTGACGACAAGAAGGATTTGTTCTAAATTCTGCGGGGCTGACACATGCCCGTCTTCTTCTGTCTGGGGGGCGGGTCCTCCTCCTCCTCCTCCTCCTTCTTCTTCTTCTCCCCCTTCTGCTCCAACTCCTTCCTCCTCTTCATCGCTCCCCGCCCTTCACTCCTTCCTCCTTCCTCTTCTCTTAGCGATGTCCTCCTCCTCCTTCCTCCTTCTTTCCTTTCTCCCCCTCTCCCTCCTCCTCCTCCTCCTCCTCCTCCTCCTCCTCCTCTCTTCTTCTTCTCCTATCTCGCTCTTCCTCAGTGTCTTTCTTCATCCTCCACCAGCCTAACTCTCTCTCTCTCTCTCTCTCTCTCTCTCTCTCTCTCTCTCTCTCTCTCTCTCTCTCTCTCTCTCTCTCTCTCTCTCTCTCTCTCTTTCTCACTACACCTTTCCTTCTTAAGCGATGTCTCTTTCCTCTTTCCTCCCTCCAATGTTTATTCTCTTCTCTTCTTTTTCCTCTCCTTCCCTTCCTCCAATTCCTTCTCCTTTCCGTAGCCTTACTCCTCTATTTACCTCTCTTCCTCTTTTCTTCCTTCCTTCTCCTCACTTTTTATCCACATGTTCCTTGAACCTACAACGCAATCCCTCCTCTTCTCTCCTTCCCTCCTTCCTTCCTTCCTTTCTTTCCTCTCTTTCCCTTCATCGTTTTTCCTTTCTCACCTTCTGCCACATGCGGTTCCTACCTTCTATCTCTCTTTACCGTGCTATTCCTCCTCCTCCTCCTCCTCCTCCTCCTCCGTGCCTGGGATGGTGACAGACGGTGACTTGGCAATTTCAGGCTGTCTCCGAGCTCAGTGCTGTTTACAAGGAATGCTCAGAACAGCCGGAGACGGTTCAGCTGTCTTGTTTGTACATGTTGGTAACGTGTCGGAGGTAGCGTGTCTTGTGGTAAATAGGATGAGTGTGAGTAAATATTTGTGTTGATTGTTATTGTGTGTGTGATTGTGTGTGTGTGATTGTGATTGTGATTGTGTGTGTGTGTGTGATTGTGTGGTGTGTGTGGTTGGGTGTGTGTGGTTGTGTGTTTGTTTGTGTGATTGTGATGACAGTGTAAATTTTGTACAATGTGTTGATGGTGATGGTTGGAAAAAAAACACCAAACATGAAACACCACATCAAAACAACACACACAAAAAAAAACACACACACACACAACACACAAAAAAACACAACAAAGAAAAAAAGAAAAACACCAGAGTCAAACATACAGAGAAACAAATACAGCAATAGATACACCATTCTGTATCTATCAAGGCAGAGCTCTATCTATCATCATAGTCTTGGGGCCTTATATCACCCCGCCCCCCTAGCAAATAGACAGATACAACCGTAATATACGACCATCTATCACAATACACACACCCACACACACACACACACACACACACACACACACACACACAGTATCGGTATGCCTCTATTCGTCTTGATAAGAGCTGCGTTTTATCCCTAGCGGATCTAATACTCTTAGCCTGAGGGGAAGGGAAAGCAAGATGATGAAGGGCGAATGCTGCGAAGGGAGAAGGGTGTGTGATGATGCTCAGATTGGAAGGAGATAAGAGTGTGTGTGTGTGTGTGTGTGTGTGTGTGTGTGTGTGTGTGTGTGTGTGTGTGTGTGTGTGTGTGTGTGTGTGTGTGTGTGTGTGTGTTTGAGAGATAGATAGATAGATAGAGAGAAAGGCTATCATATGAAAAACTGATCTACTCTACTATATATTCTACTTTTCTTCTACATTTTCTATGCTTTTAGGTCAGATTAAAAAAAAAATCAGACGTAAGTAAATTTATGAGATTTTTGTCAACTTTTTTTTTAATTTTACGCCTCAAGAGTACTTTTTTTTATTTATTTATATTTTTTTAGTGTATGTGCACTCATGTTTTTTTTTTTATTTCTATTATACAAACATACATACACAAAATCTGAAGTATATTGTATGGTATGTATGTAAGAATGAAGGAAAGAAGGGAGGGAAGGGGATAGGGGGAAGAGGGGAATAACAATAATTTATCTATAAGTATTTAGAGAGAAGGAAGAACAGAAGGAAGAGGGAAGAGAAGGAAGAGAAGGAAGAGAAGGAGGAAATAACAATCACATATCTATAAGTATTCAAAACGAAGAACAGATGCCTAGCAGGAAGAGAAAGTGAGAAGATAGACAGAAATAAGAGGGAAGGGAGGGTAAAGGGGCAGAGGAAGGGAGGGGAAAAGTGGGTAGGGGGTAGAGGGCATAACAATCCATTACATTTAAGGTAAGCCCAGGACCACAGAGCCTCATCCCGTCCTACAGCAATACAGAATACAGTAGGGAGGACATACACTGCAAAACATTATCATTCAAAACTTCTAGGAGGACATTCTGAAACCATTTCCCAACCATACATAACATTGAGAAGGGGAGGCAGGGGGGAAGGGGAAAAGAGGAGGGGGAAGGAAGGGGTAGCTATCATAATTACCAACCTCGGCTTTAAACCTCTCCATCCCCACCACTACTACCACCTCCTCCTCCTCTCCTCCTCCACTTTCCTCAATGATACCTTATCTCTACTATGTAATACTGGCGCCTCTCGATTGCCCCAAACCTCCATCTACGCTGTGCTCGTGTCATTAAGTGGTATGCAAATGTAGTTAATGTTCTTATATCTAAATATTGGGCGGGGGAGGCTGAGAGGAAACCGAGGGAGGGTAGAAGAGGGGAAGTACAGATAGGGAGAATGGTTGGTAGGGAAACTGGTATAGATGTGGAGGATGGGAGGAAAGGAGGGAAGTTAGGGAAGGTAAGGAGAGAAGGTTACGAAGAGGAATGAATGGATAACGAAAGGTGGAGGTAAGGGAAAGGGGAATAACAAGGGGGAAAGAGGGAAGGAATAAAGGTAAAGAAAAGAGGTGATAAGGAAAGAGATGATGAAAATAAACTAAAAACATGTGAAAAATAAGATAACAAAAAAAAAGACAGTTTAAGGAAGAGAAAGAAAACGAAAGAAAAGAGAGAAAAAGAAGGAAGAGGAGATAAAAAAATAAGGAAAATGAGAGAAAAACAAAATAACATTCGAAAAAAAATAAGAAAGGAGACATACAGAAACAGGAGGAGGAAAGGAGACGAAAGGAAGAGGAGGAAGAGGAGAAGGCGGTAAGAGGGTTGCCAGATGCCACCATAACCCTAATTATCAAACCTGCAGGACGTTCAAAGTAAAGAGACCATCAGTAGCCTTGATATCCTTACCTCGCATCCTTCTCTGGCATCCTACACTATCCTACACCCTTCATCCTACCTCTCCTACGATCCTACCGGGGTGAAAGGATGTCCAGGAAGGAAATAAGGAAGAGAAGCAATCCTACAGACCCAACTTTTTATCCTCCTCCTCCTTCTTCTTCCTCTTCCTCCTCGTCTTCTTCCTCCTCCTCCTCCTCCTTGTATTGATTCCCAGATGAGCTGAGGCGATGTTAATGTTTAAATTCATAATAAATGACTACAATTAACTGGCGCGAGATATCATAATTTTGAGTCAATGTGGTAAATTGCACGGGGATTGGGCGAGGGAGGGGAAGGAGGGGAAAGGAGGGGAAGGAGGGGAAGGAAGGGGGAGGAGGGAGGGGGGAAATTCGAATACTGGCACAAGGGCTAAAACACGCACACCATATGAACCCACCAACTTCGACCTTAGAGTTAGATACTACAGGGGTCATTTTAGGGACACATTCACCTCTTAGGGATAGAACACTTTTACCGGTGACGAGGGGAAATAAAGATTAGGAGAACAGGAAACGTGTAAGCATAAGATACAAGTTGATTAATGACTATAGACAGTGGCTATGCCGGATTCCCATAAGCTAAGGCAAAATATGGCTGATGTGTGGAAGGGGGAAAGGAGAGCAAAGGAGGGGAAAGGAGGGGAAGAAACGAGGGGAGGGGGAAATGAGGGGTTTGAGGAGACTGGGGGATAAGGACTGAGGGGAATTGGCTTGTGAGAAATGGGGAATGGAGGCTTGCGAGGGGAAAAAGATGAGTAGTATAGAGAAATTGCCTGAGAGAGAGAGAGAGAGAGAGAGAGAGAGAGAGAGAGAGAGAGAGAGAGAGAGAGAGAGAGAGAGAGAGAGAGAGAGAGAGAGAGAGAGAGAGAGAGAGAGAGAGAGAGAGAGTGTGTAGAGGGAAAGTGAGGGGAATATCTGGGTGACTTTTGTTTGTGTACGCGTGATTTCCGTTCATGTGTGCGTTATTTCCCGTTCATGTATGTGTTATTTCCCGTTCATGGACGTATTTATGGGTGTGTGTATACATTTGCCCGCACGCACACACACACACCCACACACACACACACACACACACACACACACTTCCCCTCACTCACTATAATCATCTTTCACTTTTTCTCTATCCACCTCATTCGCTTTACTGAATTTCTCTCTTTTCTTGCATCCAATTCTCTCTTTTTCTCTTCTTCCTATATACCAATTCTTCCATATTTCTTCATTTCTCTTTTATTCTTCCTCATATTCTCTCTAATCCTCATACTTTTCTCAGTTTTTTTCTCTCCTTCCTTCCATCCCTCCCTCTATCCTACCTAAATCCCCCTCCCTCCCTCCCTTCCTCCCTCCCTCCCTCCCTCACTCCCTTCCTTCCTTCATTGGGATTTTTCTGTCTTCGTCTAAGTGGGATTACTCATAGCTCGACACAACACCTCCCAACTCACACCCATTTTGCAGCCTCATAAATCCTTCCAGTAATGTAATTAGTCATAGTGTTAATCCTCATAGGACTTGTGCAAATCCGAAATAAATCCTTCACCTTTCTTTGGCCACTGCACGGGTCTGGTTAATCCTACCTTGAAGACAGCCGTGGATTTCTGACGTAACTGGGGTGTCAAGAGTGATTTCCTGTGGTTTATGAGGCTGTGTGTGTGTGTGTGTGTGTGTGTGTGTGGGTGTGTGGGTGTGTGGGTGGGTGTGTGTGTGTGTGTGTGTGTGTGTGTGTGTGTGTGTGTGTGTGTGTGTGTGTGTGTATAAGTGTGGGACAGTAAAGAGAGTGACAAATAGTGAGTGTGTGAGAGAGAGAGAGTATGAAAAAAAGAGAGAAAGAGAGAGAACATGAATAACAAAATGAGAGATAATAAAAGAGAGGAAGAAAGAATAAACTGGAATATGAGTAAAGAGAATAAGAGGGAAGAAAGAATGAGAGAGAGAGAGAGAGAGAGAGAGAGAGAGAGAGAGAGAGAGAGAGAGAGAGAGAGAGAGAGAGAGAGAGAGAGAGAGAGAGAGAGAGAGAGAGAGGAGAGAGAGAGAGAGAGAGAGAGAGAGAGAGAAAAAAAAAATTAGAGAAAATAAAAAATGACTTTACATACTAATATCAAACTTAATAACGATCACATTTCTGTAACATCATCATCATCATCATCATCATAATCGAGAGAGAGAAAAAAACGAGCGCGAGAGAAAGATAGAGAGAGAGAGAGAGAGAGAGAGAGAAAGAGAGAAAGCTCTATTCTCTCTACTTTAATACTACGGAACACGCATAAGTCGGGTGAAAATTATTGTTCGAATCGGCAAAGTTTTCAAGTATTTTCCTTCTGCCTCTGAAAGGTAAGTCTACTAATTCTAAGGAGTTGGATCCTACGTTCAGGGCAAGAAGGTAGAATTAAATACTGTCTGAAGGAGTAATACTGTTGTAAATATACTGAGGAACGAGGGTTAAACGGTGTGTGTGTGTGTGTGTGTGTGTGTGTGTGTGTGTGTGTGTGTGTGTGTGTGTGTGTGTGTGTGTAAGAGGATTAATGTACAGTATCCCTAGAGTAGTTTTTTGTGTGATTAAGATTAGGATTAGGAGGAGGTAATGCATGGAACCTCGTTTGTTTGACGTGTGTGTGTGTGTGTGTGTGTGTGTGTGTGTGTGTGTGTTTACGTGTAGGTGTCCGTCACGCAAGGTTATCTATTAACTATCAATCTTCATATATAACACACACACACATACACACACACACACACACACACACACACACACACACACACACACACACACACACACACACAATTTTCCCCATCACATTTACACACAAGTCATACACTCCTCCTCCTCCTCCTCCTCCTCTCCTTCATCTAAGCAAGAGAAAGAGAGAGAGAGAGGCAGGGAGAAGAAGTTAGTAAGAAACGAGGGGGCGGGAGGGGGGCGGGGGCGGTATCCCTCACTCGGACAGACAGACAGCCACACACACACACAGACAGACAGGCAGACAGACAGACAGCGCAGTCACTAAGGTATTTCAAAATGTCTTAAGCCACGGTGCTCTTCATCTACTTATCGCAGACATTGACAGACGTGTTCATTCTCACCGTAGAGCTGGTAATTAGCGCTCTTTGTGCCACTGACAGCTCTCCTCACTCCACAATCCACCGAAATATTTCCAAAATTAATTCCAATTAGTGTCTCCTTATCACGGTGGGGACAGAGACGGCTCGGAGGGGATTGCCGGCTATATATCATACTTTTTAATTATATTTTTGAGTGCCCCCTCTCCTCTCCACCCTCCCACTTTTGGGGTCGGTCGTCTATTTTTTTTTGGATGTACTTTGATTTTTTTGGTTTTGGTGATTTCATTTTTTGATTTTTTTTTTTTGGCGCGGGGGATTTTTTTCTGTTATACGTGTGAATTTGTAGCCCCCCCTTTCCCCTTTTTTTTTGTGGGGGGCTCAGTGTTTTTATTGGTTGTTTGTTTGTTTGTTTATTTATATATTTTTTTCGTATAAAACTATGCGTCACGAATTAATTAAAGAATTTTCAAGCAAAGGTGTGTCCGTGTGTGTGTGTGTGTGTGTGTATTTACATGATATTCGCCTTATTTCCTCGTTTGAGAGAGAGAGAGAGAGAGAGAGAGAGAGAGAGAGAGAGAGAGAGAGAGAGAGAGAGAGAGAGAGAGAGAGAGAGAGAGAGAGAGAGCGAGAACCAGAGCCAGAGCGAGAGCGAGAGCAAGCGAGAGCGAGAGCGAGAGCGAGAGAGAGAGAGAGAGAGAGAGAGAGAGAGAGAGAGAGAGAGAGAGAGAGAGAGAGAGAGAGAGAGAGAACAAGTTATCTCCCGTCCTCACCGCAGTCTTGAGAGATGGCTGTGCAAGATTTCCATCATTTGGCTTAAAATAGAGAGGCTTATTAAGATGATTGAAAGAAGAGTAATTAGAAGACCCAATGACACCAACCCACCAAAATGACCCTTAAAACCTAGGTCCTTAAGGCTCAAAATCACATGAAACCCTAACGAAGCTTGAGTCGAGGCTCCGAGAAGGACTCTGAACCCCTTTACGAAACCTCTCACATAGTCACTAATAGCTTCTTATCACAACTCTGTTTATGACACCAAGATTCCAATCACTCTTATGTGGATGTAGTTTCCCTTTTAGACTAGACTACTTTCCCTTCAGTGTTAATTTCCTAGTGACTTTCCCTCCCCCTCCCCCTCCCCCGCCCCCTCCCTCCCCCCGGCAGGTAATCTTCTGAAGGCTACAGGTGTGTCTCTTCTACCTGTGTGTTATTTGTCTCAATTAGTAGTGTGTTAATTTGCAGGTATTTCCTTGAGTTACCTGTGGTGATACTTGTCTTCGTTACCTGTGTCTTGGGTGATTATTCAATGTGTTCTTGTTTGTTTTGTTTCGTTTTGTTTTGTTTTTGTTTTATTATATTGTAACATGTCTTTTGATTTTCTTTCTTTTACATGCAATTTATTTTTTGCAGGATATTTTTCTACCGTTTGTTTTGAGAATGAAAGAAACAATAAACGTTTTGATCACGATACGAAAATTTTACATATCAATTCAAAATCCAAATAGTAGAAATGGAAAGTTCTAGCCGCTGTGCTCACCTCCGTCTCTTTCACTTAGTAATATATAGCAAGTTAATCACTATTCAGAAACTCTTAAACGATTCCATCACCTAAATTACCTTCCACAGGTGTGTTAATTAGAGTGTCATTAACTGAAGATGGACAGGTGAGCTAAGCGTTACCTGTGATTATTTAGGGTTCAAACTGGCATCATTTCACACACAATAACATAACATAAAATCAGTATCAAAACAAAAAAATAAAAAGGGAGTGAAAAAAAAGTGTCAATAACCATGATGTTAATATGAATCTCAAGGTCGCGGGGGGAACTAAAGAAAATGTAAATCTTAGGAGTGCTGTGTAAGGGAAATAAAGCCTTGAACTGTTTACCTCAAAGATTATTTGGCGGCTCGTGTGTGTGCGGAGAGCCTGAGCTCGCGACAACTAGATGCCGCTGCCCCTCGACGCGGCTCCTGTTATCTGCTCGGCTCAGATAAAACAAAGGATAAGATTTTTCTCTTTTATACTCTTGGAATGTGTTCTCATTACAACAATGGATCTGAATCTTCCCAGCTACACAAACACAAACACTGAGAGGCGCGACAAGGAGAGAGGGGAAAGGGATGCTGCAAAGAGGTCTGGGTGAGGGGAGAGGGTGAGGGGAGTGAGGGGAGAGGGGAGTGTTGAAAGAGAGAGGGGAGTGAACTTCATTTCTTCGCTTTTCTTGATTTCATTCCTCCACCGCCTCAACTTTCCCCCCCCCCTCCCTCCTCTTCTTCTTTCTCCTCCTCCTCCTCCTCCTCCTCCTCCTTCTCCTTCTCCTCCAGTACAATCTTCATTATCATCTTGCTTTTCTTTTCCTTAGTGTAACTTTCCACACTTTCAAACACTTTCACACACACACACACACACGCACACGCACACGCACACACACACACACACACACACACACACACACACACACACCTCACCCCCCCAAAAAAAAAACCCACCAGCAACCCGAACCCCATTTTCTTCCCCACAAATTTAGGGACAAACTAATATAACCCAACCAAACCTTCGATCTTGCCGCCCTTCCCTTACACATACTAGGGAAGTGTGTCTCAGGGGCTTAATCTTCCCCCTGCTGGATATCCGATCACCTGGGGACATCTAAGGGGGGGTTGGGGGGGAGGGATATGCGCCCCCTTCGCCATTATTACCTTGACGTGGAAAAATAACAGGTGATCAAGTCTCGGATGACATCGTTGTGGTAACATTGACTTCAAAATTTTAATGTGTCTCTGGAGTGTCATTGAAGCGAAAGTGGAGAGAGAGATAGAGATAGAGATAAATTGAGAGAGCGAGAGAGCGAGAGAGAGAGAGAGAGAGAGAGAGAGAGAGAGAGAGAGAGAGAGAGAGAGAGAGAGAGAGTGTGTGGAAAGAATCTAAGTAAGTGTATAATTTTTCGTTCGATTACTCGCGTTTAGTGTTTAAAAGGTTTGTGGCGAGACTATTAGCTTCTCCTAATTAAAAGAAAGGAAAAAAAGAACGCAGGGAATTTTTCTATTTTTCAGCACACACACACACACACACACACACACACACACACACACACACACACACACACACACACACACACACACACCCACTCACACTCAACACTTGTACCAAAAAAAAACATGATGGTGTGTATTTACGTATGTGTGTGTGTGCGTGTGTGTGTGTGTGTGTGTGTGTGTGTGTGTGTGTGTGTGTGTGTGTGTGTGTGTGTGTGTGTGTGTGTGTGTGTGTGTGCAAAGTCATGACATGTTTATAATCGCTGGTGAGAATTATGTGTATGAGAAAAGTTATTTACACTCTGATGGTGCAAGACAATAGAGAGAGAGAGAGAGAGAGAGAGAGAGAGAGAGAGAGAGAGAGAGAGAGAGAGAGAGAGAGAGAGAGAGAGAGAGAGAGAGAGAGAGAGAGAGAGAGAGAGAGAGAGAGAGAATATCGATTGTCTTCTATTGTAACATGGATGACTGGCTGTCTATTGATCCGTCAGCTCCTCCTCCTCCTCCTCCTCCTCCTCCTCCTCCTCCTCCTCCTCTTCCTTTGGTTTGGTGATTCAAATTTATTTTTTGGTAAATTATTATCGATTAAATCCTTTCTCCACAAAAATATTTACTCGCTAATTTTTCTTTCCGCAAAAATAATGAGTCTAAGTTAAAAAAAAACTAAACAACCAAAAAAAACCAAAGGAAATTCAAGACCACAATAAGATATCAGGTTAATCTAATTCTATCTAAGTATTGTTCTAAATTTTATAACCCATTCTGTCTGTCTCTCTTTCTCTACCTGTATTTATGAAGACATTATCTCTCTCTCTCTCTCTCTCTCTCTCTCTCTCTCTCTCTCTCTCTCTCTCTCTCTCTCTCTCTCTCTCTCTCTCTCTCTCTCTCTCTCTCTCTCTCTCTCTAACCACACCACCCTACCCTTCTCAACCTCCAACACAACCTCTCAATCTTTATCACCTTTCTTTCCCCTCACCCTCACCCTCCTCCCCTTCCCCTCACCCCGGTAGCAGTAACACACTTTCAGGAGCAATACGTTTTTAACAAAGCCATTTGGGTTCTGTATGAGGAGACATTTTTTCCCTGACACAGACGTAATAAGGAATTTCATATTGGCCAGTCCTGAGCCTCTAGCATTGTGATTTACCTTGATTTTCTACGCGTCACTTGGGAGTCTCGGTTCATACGGCGAGCGATATTTCCTGCTTCTTATTTTTATTGTTATATATTTGTGCAGTCAGAGAGAAGATGGTGTGAGTGCGTGAGGAGGAGGAGAGGAGGAGGAGGAGGAGGAGGAGGAGGAGGAGGAGGAGGAGGAGGAGGAGGAGGAGGAAGAAGAGGAGGTAGACTAGGCATTGGTATTATGGAATGGAAGGATGTAGGAATAGAAGAAGATAAATGAATAAGAAAACCATATACAAATAATGGAAATGAAGGAAGTAAGGAGAGGAACTGATTAAGGGGAAACTACACATAATAAAAATACGGACATACAGCGAGATGGAGGCGAGAAAATAAGGGTAAAAATAGGTGTAAAAAATGAGGAAGGGGAGCGAGAAGGAACACGTAGAGATGAAGAGAAATGGGAGAAAAGGCGCCTTTTTTAGGAGGAAAAGGACAAAGGAGTCGCGAGGATATGAGAATGTGGAAAAAATACACACACACACACACATACACACACACACACACACACACACACACACACACACACACACACACACACAGAAAGAGAGAGAGACAGATGGAGAGAGAAAGAGAGAGAGAGAGAGAGTTACACAAGCTAATGATGGAAAGGATGGAAAAATTTTGACGAGAAAAATAATTCAGAGAGAATATTTTATGGAAACAGTGAATCATAATAATAATAATAATAATAATAATGATAATAATAATAATAATAATAATAACAACAATAATAATAACAATAAATCAATAATCACACCTTACCCACAATACTTCAACTCTTCCCTTTCCTCTTCCTCCTCCTTCTCTTCCTCCTCCTCCTCCTCCTTCTCTTCCAACATGATAAAAAATAAAACTACCAAAGAATTATTTTGTATCTAATAAAAACACATCACAGGTAATCTGGTTTTTGATATAGAAAACACTCGCTCTTACTGGAAAGAAGGAAATATATAAGCTACTTACTCTACAAGAACCTCTTCAGTGGGATTGCCAAGAAAAGGCTTACAGCAAGTCATTACGAATCTGAACAAGCCAATACCACAGCATTAGGCGACGACGACCTGCCATGTGTACGAGAACTCTTCCTCACGTACGAGAACTCTTGCTAGTGTACGATAACTTTGACTCGCGTACGATATCTTCAATGATTTTATAACGTTATGTAGTTCTTTTTTTATAGTTTTTTTTTCTGGTTATAATTGATTTGTATTTGTTTAGTGTGTTTTATTTTATGTTTTATTTGTTTATTTTTTTAGTTTTATTGTGTTATTTATTGTGTTTTTAGAGTGATATGGCAAGACTGTCTCGATTCCTGTGTGATATTTGTTTTCATTATGGAGGTAAATTATCGTACAAATATTACATCTCTCTCTCTCTCTCTCTCTCTCTCTCTCTCTCTCTCTCTCTCTCTCTCTCTCTCTCTCTCTCTCTCTCTGGAGCTGAATTTACGTTTTCTTTTGATTCTGTAATGCATAATGTATATTTGCCTCATTAAAAGGGAGGAAAATACATACCAAGGATTGAGAAAAAACGGAAAAAACTCTGGTGGTGGTGGTGGTGGTGGTGGTGGTGGTGGTGGTGGTGGTGGTGGTGGTGGTGGTGGTGGTGGAAGATGAAATGCATTGTGTTCAGTTATGTTTCCCTTTTTCCCTTAAAGTTTCGACCATTATCACAATTATTCTCTGTCGTCATTATCATCACTATCATCATCATCATCATCATCATCATCACCACAAGAAGAAGAAGAAGAAGTAAAAGTAATATTTCTTTTGCTATATTTTATCTCTTTCTCTAATATACAATGCCATTTCATCACCTTCTATTCTTTACTTTCAATGTTGTTAATCATTCATCTCTCTCTCTCTCTCTCTCTCTCTCTCTCTCTCTCTCTCTCTCTCTCTCTCTCTCTCTCTCTCTCTCTCTCTGTTCCTTGTTAAACATATCACAAAAGTCATGTACACGTGCATATATATGTGTTTGCGTGTACATGTGTGTGTGTACATAAGCCACACACAGACACACACACACACACACACACACACACACACACACACACACACACACACACACACACACACACCTGTACGTTAATCAACCACAGGTACACATAATACAAATCAAACACGTATATGCAAAAAAAAAAATTCAAAACAATCCCAATTTTCACGTATCATACATACACACACACACACACACACACACACACACACACACACATACCCCATCGCCGCATCAATAAACGGATCACACTCACTCACTCGCCCCTTCGTCTCATTCCTGGCGTTTGGCAAGTGCCCAGAACTGTCTTAGTGGCGCCTTCATGCCCCTGCTGCTTAAATAACTCAATATATCAAGCATGTCGTACTAAAACTCCTTCTGGGATCTGATAACATAGTACCTTGCTTGACGGTGGCGTGGCGCAGAGTATAAAGCTGCGAGAGAATTAGATTGTCAGTGATGGCAGAGACAATAGGGGTGTAAATCTTGTCTTTTATTTACGTACTCAGTGTGGTTCCCGGTGTGCCAGACGTGGAGAGGGTTGGAGGGACGGTAGAGGTGTTAGCACTGTCTGAGGTGTGTGTGTGGGTATGTGTGTGGGTATGTTAGGGGGAGAAAGGGAGGTAAAACAGAGTGATAGGTAAGAGGGGAGGGATGGAGGTATTATATGCAAGGGGAGGAAAAAGAGCTGCAGGTGTAGATAGCAGTAAGGGGAAAGAGGGAGGTAAGAGGGGAAGAAAAAGAGGGGAAACAAGGAGTGAGGGGAGGTAGGAAGGAAGGAAATAGGGAAAATAAGGAGTAAAGAGGAATAGGAAGGAGGAAAAGGATGATAAATAGGATAGAGGGTAAAGGAAGGAAGGTAGGAGAGAGGGGAATGAATTAGAGGGGAAAAGAGGGCATGAGAGAGAGAGAGAGAGAGAGAGAGAGAGAGAGAGAGAGAGAGAGAGAGAGAGAGAGAGAGAGAGAGAGAGGTGATGCGCGAACAGTTCTGAAGCAAACTTACCTACTCACTCTTATTATTATTATTATATTTTTTTTTCCCTTCTCGTCTATGACTGTAAAATTCCCTCTGGATTTCGTTCACTTGCAGGTCATACATATAATTCATCAGCGAGGAGTGAAACGCTACTTTTCGGTTACGTTTCATCCCTTTTCCCCTCTTATCGTAACCCACACACACACACACACATACA
>JAPQNM010000001.1:1187515-1197515 GCA_029783475.1 Metacarcinus magister | reverse complement strand
GCAAAGATGGAGAGATAAAGAGAGAGAGAGAGAGAGAGAGAGAGAGAGAGAGAGAGAGAGAGAGAGAGAGAGAGAGAGAGAGAGAGAGAGAGAGAGAGAGAGAGAGAGAGAGAGAGAGAGAGAGAGAATGAGAAAGAGAACAGGGAATCACACAAAACAAATAATCACACACACAAAACCACAACAAAAAAATAGACAAATAGAGAGATAGCAACAAGAGAGAGAAAAAAGAAAAAGAGAGAAAGAGAGAGAGAGAGAGAGAGAGAGGGGGGGGGGAGGGGGAGGTAGTGTAAAGTGATACTCTCGTTTATTTTATGAGAACTTGATTCAATTGGAAAGGAGTAATACATTTTCAAAACATCAGCAAATGAGCTTGCCGAGAAAGCTGACGCCAAATTGCATTAGTCCTATGAATTACCTGCGGGAAGCCTAATTAAAAAGGCCTCCAAAAGAAACACAAGGATAGGATGAGCTTTTGGGCAACTCCTCCTCCTCCTCCTCCTCCTCCTCCTCCTCTTCTTCTTCCTCTTCTTTTTTTTCTTCTTCTTCTGTTCCTCATTTTCCTCCTCCTCCTCCTCTTCCTCTCCCTCTTCCACCTCTTCTTCTTCTGTTCCTCATTCTCCTTCTACTCCTCTTCCTCTCCCTCTTCCACCTCTTCCTCCTCCTCCTCCTCCTCCTCTTGTTTTTTTTTTGCATCTTATATTATGTTTTTTTATTATAGATTTTTTTTTAATTTTTCGTTTTGTGTATTTTCGTCTGTTTTATATATTTCTTTTTTGTGATTATCGATATGTTTTTTTGGTCTTAGTAATCTATTTTTTTTTTTATTTATTCTTTCCAAATCAATTATCTCCCAATATATTATTTTCCTTTTTTCAAATATAACAAAATTCATCTTATTTAGTCCATTTCTATCATTTATTTGGCTATTTATCTCTATTCCTATTTCCCTTATACTACTGCAAGAGGAGGAGGAGGAGGAGAGGAGGAGGTGGAAGAGTCGGAGGAGGAGGGAGAGGAGGAAGAGGAGGAGGAGAGGAGCATGACATCCTCCCTCGTTACCCTTATGGAAGACACTAACAAGGGCCCCCACTCACACCTCCACTTATACCTGTGATTCCCTTTAGGGGTGAGGATGTTCCTTTAGCCTTCCACTGCAATAAATCAAGGGTTGTATTTTTGAGGGCGTGGCTAAGAAGGTGGATTTATTTATATGCAACGGAGGACAAGGAAAGACAGTGATTGAGTTTTTACAAGAGTGTGTATGTGTGTGTGTGTGTGGTGTGTGTGGTGTGTGTTTGTGTGTGTGTGTGTGTGTGTGTGTGTGTGTGTGTGTGTGTGTGTGTGTGTGTGTGTGTGTTTTCTCTCTCACTTTGCCAACCTGCGCAGTGCAATACGACTTTCCCTTCTACACACACACGCACACGCGCACACACACACACACACACACACACACACACACACACACACACACACACACACACCCAGGAACCAAACAGAGTGACCAACTAACCAAGAATTCCAAACGTTGGGAGGCGACAGACAGACAGACAGACAGACAGACAGACAGACAGACAGACAGACAGACAGACAGACAGACAGACAGACAGACAAACAGACAGACAGACACACAACACACAACGCTGTAGAGACATTCAAACCACCTCGAGCCGCGCTAACAACCCAGGGAGGAGGAGGAGGAGGAGGAGGAGGAGGAGGAGGAGGAGGAGGAGGAGGAGGAGGAGGAGGAGGAGGAGGAGGAAGAAGAGGAGGAGGAAGAGGAATACAAGAGGCGTGAGAAGCAGGAGGAAAAGGATAACGGAGGTAGAAGGAAATGAACCCTAACGAAAGGAAGGAGATAGAGAAGAACAGGATAACGAAGAGGAGGAAAGGCGGACATAAATGAGTTAAAGGATGGAAATGAGAAGGAAAGAGCGAGAGAAAAAAGGGAGATAATAGAGAATAAAAGAATAAGGAATAACCAAAACAAATTAAAGAGGAGAAAGAGAGAGGTAGAGAGAGGAGGAGAGGTAATAGACAGCACAGGAATAGACAGGTAAGAGGAGAGACCAGGTAACATACAGGTAACTAATCCAGTAATCTAGAACAAGCGATTAACGACCTTGGAATCGAGGGCCGTAGCTACGTCACCTCACCTGTGGTTGGGTCGATACAGGTGCAGGATTATAATTCGGCGTCAGAGTTATGCTTTATTCCCTGTCGTTAGTAATGACAAGGTGACACGGGCAGGTAAGTTTGAGTGATTACCTGGGATCATTCACCTCCGAAATTACCTGTGCTCGACGTCCAAGGATCATTTATCTGTGACTGTCTAAGACTTGCAGTTCATAATACGTTCGTGGTGATTATCTTTTCTTTGTTTTCTCTCTCTCTCTCTCTCTCTCTATCTCTCACGGAGTAAAACAAGGAATGGAAAAGGTTTGGAATAAAGAGAAAAGTGTCTATTTTTCTCTCTCTTTCTTAAGGTAAAACAAGGGAAGGAAGGGATGGAAGGATAGAGGAAAGTGAAGGAAGGAAGGAAAGGATGGAAGGATAGAGGAAAGTGAAGGAAGGAAGGAAGGGATAGGATGGAAGGATAGAGGAAAGTGAAGGAAGGAAGGAAGGGATAGGATGGAAGGATAGAGGAAAGTGAAGGAAGGAAGGAAGGGATAGGATGGAAGGATAGAGGAAAGTGAAGGAAGGAAGGAAGGGATAGGATGGAAGGATAGAGGAAAGTGAAGGAAGGAAGGAAGGGATAGGATGGAAGGATAGAGGTAGGACTGAAGGTAAATAAGTTAGGTAGTAATGGTTCCCTCCTGACGTGCATGGAAGTGTAAATTATAGTGAAATTGTAAGTTGAAGTATAAAGGTGAGTGATTTATTTAGCGTTGAGGCTCCGAGTGGACGCTAGGTTGGGGACGGAAGGAGTAAACAGGACTCTTGAGGTGGTAGGAAAGTGTGGTTAGTTAATAGTTTACCTGTGGCTGTTTTTACCTGTTCACTACCTTTTATATATTTTTTTTCTATTTTTTTATTTATTTATTTTGTTTTATTACATGTTGTTTATTAATATTTTCTTGTTTTCTTCTTTATTGGATTTTCTTTTATTTATCTATTTAGTATCTAAGTCTTATTATTATTATTTTTTTTTTTCAGACGTATATATATTTTTTTCTATGCATTTTTTATCTTAATATTTCAACTCTTTTCTTCTCTCTCCCTTCCTTGCACTTTCTTCCGCATATTCATACAAAAAAAATAAATAAACATCAAAAGAAAAGAAAGAAAAAAAAAGATAATTGTCACAAAGAATAATACAATTAAAAAACACCAACACAAGATAAACAAAGAGAATAAACAAACAAACAAAAATAAAAAAAAATAAAAAAAACCAAGATATATCATTTGAAATAATAAACATTGCAGAAAAGAAAAGAAAACGACTGTAATCCAACAAAACAATAAATAAAAGTGAGAGAGAGAGAGAGAGAGAGAGAGAGAGAGAGAGAGAGAGAGAGAGAGAGAGAGAGAGAGAGAGAGAGAGAGAGAGAGAGAGAGAATATTCAATTAACTCACGCAATATCAGAAACACTTCAAGTTTTACGTAGAAATTAAAACACATTCCCTAATACAGTAATTAAGAAAAAAAAATAGCTACGTCTTCCCTAAAAAAAAAAAAAAATGGATAGGCTTACTTTTTTTGCCATTCTGATTATTAATTTTTTTTCCTAAGCTTTCTGTCGACTGTTTTAAGCCTTACCATCTTTATATCCTTACAAGTCTACGTAAATAACATTGTATTGAATGGTTTCCTCTTATCACAATTAACTCTATTCACGTAGCAATGTAGCAGAACGAATAATATCTAACCATTTTCTATGTCGAACACAAACTTCGGTATATATATAAAAAAAATAATCAATAACAAGTCTTCATTTTCTCACTTAAGGGATCAAAGGGGACACGAGGGGTTTTCACAGATGTACATAAAGGTAAATTACAGGTGAGTAACGTTTTAGTGTACTTACCCAGGTGTTGAGGGTGAGTGCACGTCTGCTAACACGGCTGGATACCTGAGCAAAAAGGAGAAGGAAGAGATTAATGATAGAAGGAAAACGTTAATGTTAGTAACTGAAAAATGAGAAAGAATTGGAAGATAGTATAGAGAATAAACTGAATAATAGATGAGTGAAAAGATAAGAATATTGAATTTGAAGGGAAAAGAGTACAATGAAAATGAAAAAGAACTAATTCATAACAGTTGAAGATAATTATAAGAGTATTGAAGTTAAAAGAGCAAGAAGAGAGTGATAATACAAAAGAACTTGGTGAATGCTTATTGATAATTAAACAACAATTACCCCCCCCCAAAAAAAAGAGCCCCAAATCAGTGATACCAACACATATATTGATTAATCCCACTAACTACAGAACAGTCACAGGCAGAACACACCACACCAATATATACAACTACGTCTTAATCACCACCACCACCATCACCACCACAATCACACATTTACACCAACTTGGAAATTGCAAGGTAAGGAGAGAGGAGGAGAAAAAAAAAAATAAAAAAAAAAAAATAAGAGCTCTCTCCCAGGCTAGGATTTTGTGGCTAAGATTAATTAATTGATTCAAAGGGATTTTCTGCGGTAAGTTTCGAGTTCTCATTGCGTTGGAGATTATTACTTCGCTCTTTTAGGTCCTGAAGATTAATAATTCTGATGTGATTACTGGTTTGCGAAGTGAAAAATGGTAAATTAAACTCCGCTGGCTGGTTGGTGGTGGTGGTGGTGGTGGTGGTGGTGGTGGTGGTGGCGGTGGTGGTGGTCGTGGTGGTGGTGGCGGTGGTGTGTTGTGATTATGATTGCTCTCTCTCTCTTTCTTTCTCTTTTTATCTCCCTTTTTTTTCTCTTTTTTTTTTTCTTCTCGCTCTCTGTATCCACTTCCTTCAATGATAAACACATATAAAACCCCATTAAATACACACTCACCAAACAGACAACTTAGAAAAGAAAAACAATAAATCAACCACACACACAAACTAAAAAAAAAAAAACGAAAATAAAACGAAAATAAAACCTGTATTAACAAGAGTAAGCACCCCGCGCACGGTTTAGGTTGAGTGCGCATGCGCGGGTGTGTCCAGCATTGCAAGGGGAAGAGAGACATGTACTTTGTGTTTTACGTGTACATTTCAGACCCAAAGACGGCAATTATCGTGTACATAATTGACGCGGGGAGTAAAGGGAGGGAATACTGAGTGACCACGAGGAGGAGGAGGAGGAGGAGGAAGAGGAGGAGGAGTGAGTGAGTGAGTGACCTGTCTGTGTTTTCTCTAAAGGTTTCGATTCTCTATATAGATTCCAATTGTTTTTATAGTTAATCATCATGTTTTTTCTTGGGTTATTTATACATTATTTGTGTTTATACATCACCTGAGACTTCAAATCAAGTATAAATGTCATAAGAGTGTAGAATTATATATAAAAAAAAAAAAATTATAATGGATTTCAAGTTTGACAAGGTATTCAGACAGTTACCAAGGCGAACACCACTTATTCTCTCACTTTGCTTTATTTACATGGGCGACACGAGAACTAATTACTCCAACCACTCTTTCTATTCCAGGCAATACCCACTTAACCACTACTAACCACAGTACCAAACCCTACCCACCTACCCACCCACCCTTCCACCTAGCATGCCACACCACACCCACATCTCCCCACCTATCCAATCCACGTACTAACCCACCTGCCCCATCCACCTGTCCACTTACTCATCACTTACCTGACCTTAAAACATTACCTGGTTTCCTTATGCACTCAAATAATTTATTGCTGCATCACAAAATGAGAAGAGGGGCTGGAGGAGGAGATGGAAGGAGGAGGAAGAGAAGGAGGAAAAGGAGGAGGAGGAGGAGTAATTTAAATAATATCTTGGGTATACACGAGCACGTTTCAAGCCAGAGAGATAAAATAATAAGCTAAGAATAAGTATTGAGAACTTAGAATAAATTAGAGAGGACGGTCATGCTTGAGGCAATACCAGAAGGGAAATAGCATATAATTAAATACACGATATATTAATTTTTTCCCTGACTACCTCTTCCCCTCTCTCTCCCTTCATATGTGTTGGGGGTGTGTTGAGGGTGTATTGGGGGTGTTGGGTGTGTGTCTGGGGGGGGGGGTACTACCTACACCATTACTGTGAACTCTGAACCCACTCTCGTGCATCTCCACAATCCGTAAACACTTCTGCACCCCGTTACTGTGAACATTCTGCTATCCGAAAACCCCGTTAACTCGACCCTTCCACTTTATCTCCGGGTTGCGCAAACAAATCGCTGGCGCCAGAGTTTAGATTTAAACCCCCAAAGTTGGCGCGAGTTATAGGGCTCGAAACAAACCGGGATTCGAATACCTGCTTCGTCTGCGTTCGAGCTAAAGGGTTCGGTAGCTCGACACGATAGTTTTTTCCCGTAAAATCGTGTATATTACGAAAAGATAAAATCACCAGAGATGCCTTGCGAGAAATGTGCTAATGGGGGCGAGGGGGGGGAGGGTAAGGGTGTAAGGGAGTAAGAGGAAAAAGGGAGGTGCTTAGGGGATAAAGAGGTATTAGAGGAGAAAAGAAGACGAGAGAGGAATAAAGAAACTGAAAAATACGTAAGAAATTATATACGAATATTTATCTAAACTCGCAAACCTCTTTCTCCTCCTCCTCCTCCTTCTCCTCCTCCTTCTTCTCATCTCCACCACCTCCTCTTTTCCCTTGCATCCTCACTACCATTGTTTCTCCAACCCTCCTCCCCCCTCACACATTTCCTCTTGTTGCCATCCTTCCATCTCAAAACCCTCCTTCCCTCCCTCCCTCCCCCTTCCCTCCCTTACATTAGCTGCTATGAATATGCATGTAGCTAATCGGTAGACTACGCTAAGCTGGTCTAGCCATGCAAAGTAATCGCTACATTGAAAGACGCACCGAAAATTACATTTGCCTCAAGAAATTTAGCTCTTGAATATTGTAATTAGTGCAAAAGACTTCAGACGAGGAGGTGCACGTGCTGTGTAATGAGTTAGAGGGAGGCTGAATATGTATATCTTGTCGGGAGAGGAAAGGACAGGTGGAGGAAGAGGAGAAAGAGAAGGAGAAGGAGGAACAAGAGGAGGATAAGAAAGAGGGTGATGCAAGGAATGATGGTGGTGGTGGTGGTGGTGAGTTAGTGAAGATGGTGAGGAGGATGATGATGAATGGAAGGGAAAAGTGAGAAGTTATTAGATGTTAAAGGAGAAAAAAAGGGGAAAAAAATGAGGAATACATCAATGAAGAAAAAAAACATCAATAAAAAAAAGTAAAAAAAAACTAACCACAGAAAATAAAACCAAAAAATAGAGAGAAAAAATAATGTACAGGAATCTTCAGAAACAAAAAATCACAAACACACAAACACAAACACATTCAAACCATCACTCACACACACATTACTACACAGGTGACCTCCTACCCTCATAACTCCATCCCAGACCGTTGTGGGAGGCTATAATCACAGGTAACAGACAGGTAACACACAGGTAACAGCCTCGAGGGACCAAGAACCTTCAGACCACGTAAGTAACAAGGCAATTACCTCCTTAGCCATTGGTAGAGCAAACATCTAAATCAATCCAATTTATTGATGCCAAGCAGAGGATAAACAAACAACCTCACTAGTCCTTTAATATAAGCTCATTTTTACCTGCAATTAGTTCGATCCTGAGCCGGTGGTTTGGGTGTAGTTATAATGGGCCTTAAGGAAACACTTAGCAGAGGTGAAAATGCGATGCTCTGTCTCCCTCAAGTCCAGTGAAAGAGTTAATGATGTAATTGGGGTAAAAGTTGGTAAAAGTGCACAAAGAAGAAGCAGGAAGAAGGAAGAAGAGGAGAAGGAGAAGGAGGAAAAGGAGAAAAGAGAAGGATAAGAATAAGCAAAATGGTGATTGAAGAAGATAAAACAAAAAATAAAAAAATTTAAATAAAAAAAAAACATGAACAATTAGCAAACTCAATCCAAAAAAAATCAAAACCAAAATATCCAAAAAACTAAAAAAAAAATAAATAATAAAAAACCAGTGGAGAGCAAAGCAATAATAGACAGGTAAGTAAGCAAGTATTCCAGATGGGGTTTTCAGGTGAACTAATTAAGGGAGCCGTACAGGTAGGCAGACAGGTAGATAGGTAGGCAGGCCAGGTAGGTAGGTAGGTAGGTAGGTAGGCCCAATCAGGTGAAGGAGTAGGGAGTAGGGAATCCTTCTACGTCTGTCAAGGTGGCGATCACAATTTTATGGCCAGCAATCTGAATATTCATAAATGCGAAGGAGGGTGAGATGAAGGCTTTAGGGAGAAATAATTACTGTGTCCCAGGGCGCTTCTTCTTCCCTCCTCCTCCTCCTCCTCCTTCTCTTTCTTCTCCTCTTCTCTTCTTCTCCTCCTCTTCTCATCTCTCTTTTGTTCATTCCTAGCAATCTTTCTCCACAAATGATTTATATTTTCTTTCATCTGTTTCCTCCTCCTCCTCCTCCTCCTCCTCCTCCTCCTCCTCCTCCTCTTTGTATCTGTTATATTGTCAATTTTAATCATTTTTCTTCTTCCTACTCTTTCTCTCTTTCTTTCTTTCGTGTTTGCTCTCTACTAAGGATACGAATTTAAGTGATCAGAGAAGGAAGAGGAGGAGGAGGAGGAGGAGGAGGAGGAGGAAGAGGAAGAAAGTAGTATCATACAACATCATAACTACATCAAAACCAAAGAACCAATCACAACAAAGCATTACGTCATTAACAACCAATTACAACGCAACATTTCCTCATTACCAGCCAATCACTGATCCTCTTTCCATAGTGACGTCAGCAGTAGCCAATGACAAGCCACCATTCTCGTGACGTCATCAGCAGGGCACCAATCAGGATAATGACAGTCTGAATGGTGACTAAGGGGACATTACCTGTTATTTTCCCACCCATTAGCTCTTCGTCTCTCTCCACCGTCCATTGAAACAGTCATTTTCCTCTTCCTCTTGAAAATGAGACTCGTTCTGTTTCCCTTCCTCCTATTTTTCCTCCTCTTCCTTCCCACATCAGGAAAATATCAAGGAAAAATATCAAGGAAAAATATCAAGGGAAAATATTAAGGAAAATATTTGTTTTTTGGTTTTATTTCCTTCTTCATTTCCTTTTTCCTTTTTTTTTCTTTCTTTTTTTAATTCCACGTCACAAAGAGGGAAAAAAAGTAAGGAAATATTGAGAAATGGTTAAGGAAAAAAAAACTGTGATTGATGGAAGGACTATTAGGAGGCAAGGAAAAGGAAGGGGAAAAAAATAAAAAGGGAAAAATGAAAATAATGATTCGTGGTCCAGGAGGAGAAAGAAAGAAAAAAAAAGAAGGAAAGAAAGAAAAAAAAGACGGATGAGAAAAATATTTTGAGATATCTGAAGAGAAAAGTTTTGGGAAAATTGATTAAAACGAGAGAGAGAGAGAGAGAGAGAGAGAGAGAGAGAGAGAGAGAGAGAGAGAGAGAGAGAGAGAGAGAGAGAGAGAGAGAGAGAGAGAGAGAGAGAGAGAGAGAGAGAGAGAGATTGGTAAAAAAGTGTCAGTGGGAGGGAGAGAAAGGGGAGAATCAGAGAAGACAAGAGGGGAGAGAAAGAGAGGGGAAACGAGAGGGGAGAGGGAGAGTAAGAGGGTAAAAGGGGAATCACGGAGAGGAAGAGAGGGAGGAGATAAGGACAGCTGAGGAAAAGAGGGGAAAGAGGGGAAGGAGAGAGATAAAGATAGGTGGTGATAGGGAAAGAGAGAGGGAATGGAAGGAGAAGAGAGGGATTTAAGGTAGTAATGGAGTGAGGGGAGGGAAAGAGGGGAGTGAGAGGAAGTGAGGGGAAGTGAGAGGAGGTTAGGAGATGATAGGGAAGGTGAGGGGATGTAAGGGGAAGTGAGGGGAAGTGAGGGGAGTGAGGTGAGGGGAGGG
>JAPQNM010000001.1:1162515-1180015 GCA_029783475.1 Metacarcinus magister | reverse complement strand
TGGGTGTGATTTTAGGGAATGAAATGTATAATGAATTGTGCATGACAGGGAACCAATGTGTGTGTGTGTGTGTGTGTGTGTGTGTGTGTGTGTGTGTGTGTGTGTGTGTGTGTGTGTGTGTGCATGGATGTGTATACTGAACTCCAGCAAAGTGGACAGTAATAGTAAATCACAATTACGAAATTACACACACACATGCACACGTAAACAAACACACACACACACACACACACACACACACACACACGCACATAGTCTTCACCTTGAGTGCATGAACCTTACACGATAAACAAAGTCACAAGTAACACACACCTGTTCATCGACCTCAAATAAGCTTACCTGGCCGAGACGAAAGGAAGAAGAAGAAGAAGAAGAAGAAGAAGAAGAAGAAGAAGAAGAAGAAGAAGAAGAAGAGGAAGAGGAGGAGGAGAAAGAAGAGGAGGTACAAGGGGGTGAAAATATATATATGTAGCCAAATCCTGAAGTTACCTGGGCTAGAATTTCCACAGGTAAGAACAAGTAGTAAGGTAGATATTTTCAACAACCTGGCTATCCCTTCCTCTCCTTCCCTTCCTTCCTCCCCCTCTTTCCCTCCTCTCCTTCTCCTTCCTTCCTCCCCCTCTTTCCCTCCTCTCCTTCTCCTTTCTCTTCCCTCCCTCCCTCCGTTTCCCTCCGACCCTGTGCTTGTATTCATGGTTAATGCATTGTATACTGAAGCAACCATACCAGCATTATAATCTGCATCACCTGAGCGAGCCTGGGAGAAAAGAGTGCATCCTCCCTCCACCTCTTCCTCTTCCTCTTCCTCTTCACAGTCTAGCAATGAGTGAGTGTTTGCAATATTCATGACTAAATGTTGCATACGGAAGGCGGTGAAGGAAAAACGGAATGGTGTTGAGAGAGAGAGAGAGAGAGAGAGAGAGAGAGAGAGAGAGAGAGAGAGAGAGAGGAGAGAGAGAGAGAGAGAGAGAGAGAGAGAGAGAGAGTGTGTGTGTTATGTGCTAAGGAATATGTAAAAACGGATAAGGTGGGGAAGAAAGAGAAGAAGCAGTAGGAGGCTACATAACTATATACAAAACAATAATAATAATAATAATCATAATAACAACATTATTACTAGTGTTACTATTGTTATTTATTCTATGTACAATTCCTTTTCTTTTGTTTGGTGTATAGAGACAGTGATAAATAATAAACACAAAAATATAAACACAACGAAGCCTCTGTTTTTTATGAACCATTAAAACACCAAAACTCCAACATGGCGCAGTGACAATACTCTCCCGGGAGGATGTGTCAATTTTTAAACAACTCAGAACAATACCTTGAAATTACCTACTGGAGGACAACCAATAGGAGCCAACCTTATGTTACCTCCTCTTCCTCCTCCTCCTCCTCCTCCTCCTCCTCCTCCTCCTTCGGTATACTCAACCAGATCGCAATATTTTCTTCTACCTTCTTTAATGGTGTCAAATTCCATTCCCTTTGTCGGAAAAGTTTTTGAATAGCGACGTAGTTTCTCCATCCGTCGCCTCAACGTGGGATTAAGTCCAACTTTAATATCCAAACATAACTCAACCTTCTTACCTTGAACCCCTTTACTTCAACCCTCATCCCCTTTCCCCCTTTACTGATAGGGATGTGAGGGGAGGTTCAATGGGTGTAGTAGGTGTGTATGGGTGATGAGGGTGTGTGGGTGAGTGCTAGGGGTGTGTGTGGGCGTGGGTAAGGGGTGTGGTATGGTGAGGTGTGGGATCTTGCAGTAAAAACAGCCATCATTGTGGGCGTCAGTCATTTCGTTTTCTTTTACAAGTAAACTTTACGGAGTGCAACAAGAAACTGAATTATTAACTTGGTCTTGTATACAACGACTGCGGAGACACCATCAGGAGGAAGAGGAGGAGGAGGAGGAGGAGGAGGAGGAGTGGGAACAGCAGTCATTTGAAAGGAAATAAAGTAAATAAGAGAAACTCAAAAATTACAAATACGAAAGAAAGAATGAGAGGATGGAAAGACGCGGATAATTGAAAGGAGTTTAATAATAAGAGGAAGTGGAGGAAGGAAAAGGGATAAATATCATGACGTGAGATAAAGGGGAACAATGATAAAAGTGTGCAAGGGACGAAACTTTATGACACCAAGTAAAGAATAACACTAAGAAATTATGACACAGCTGCGATGAGAATATTTTGTTACGAATAGAGGAATAACGAAAAGAATTGATGATAAAAGAAGAATAGAAAGAATATAAGAAAGATAACAATGATATAACTTAGATGTGTGTGTTTTAATTATATATTTTTGAAAGTTTATTTTAATAATTACGTTAAGTCTTATAAATACAGACATGTTTTATCTATCTCTCTCCCTCTTCCTCTTTCTCTCTGTCCATACACAACAACCCTTCACAAAACAAAGACAAACACACACAAACAAACACAAAAACAATGCGCCATCCCAAAAAAACAATTGACGATCACATACCGTTTTCTTCCGCACTTTTATACGCGTAAATCCCGCTGTCGTGAAACAAAAGAGAATCACACTTGTTCACTATTTAGATTTTAGAGGATGCAAGACTCTTTGTATACCTGTGGCCCCTTGGGAAATCCTCCTTCGTATTGTCCTACGCTCTCATTCCTGCCGCTGTGAGAGTAAGAGGAATGTAAGAGGAATGTAAGAGGAATGTAAGAGGAATGTAAGAGGAATGTAAGAGGAAAATAAGAGGTACATTTGTCTCGTCGGGATGGTCTCCGATACTACATTGCAAGAAAGACAAGAGGAGGTGCGGTGTAAATACTGCTTCCTCTTCCTCTTCCTCTTCTTCTTCTTCTTCCTCTTCTTCTCTTCCTCCTAGACAAGAGGAAGGGAAGAGAAGGGTGCAGCTTGTCCTGGTTGTTTTATTGTTAACATCTTTCTTTGTTTGTTCAATTATTTATCTATTAATTTATCTATTTCTAAATGATTTATTTTTTTGTATCAATTTTTTTCGTTGTCTATAGATTTATCGATTATTTATATATATTTTCAGTTAAATTTTAGTTCCCTATCATTAAAAAAACAAAGGAATTTCATAGCTTCTATATTTCTTTTCCTTTCGTATCATTAATTTCATCGACCAAAGAATCATTAGTTATCATTTATTTCATTACTAGAATCACAATACATAATTATAACTGTAGACACACACACACACACACACACACACACACACACACACACACACACACACACACACACACACACAGTCAATTATTTCCTTCCCTCACCTTCCTTTACTCCCCCTGAGGAAACTATTAATTTTTCCTCCAATTTTCCTTTGTTTCCCTTCAACCACGACATTTTTTTCCCCTCTTCCATTTTTTACGCATCTCCTTTAGACTCTGTGTTTCTTTATCTCCCTTCCCTCCTTTCCTCCATTTTTTCTCTCCCTCCCCTCCTCCTCCTCCTCCTCCATCTTTCCTCTGATCTTCCCCTTCTCTTGTCTCTAAAAAAGCAATGATCAGTAGAAGGATTTTACTGATGGATCTCTCTCTCTCTCTCTCTCTCTCTCTCTCTCTCTCTCTCTCTCTCTCTCTCTCTCTCTCTCTCTCTCTCTCTCTCTCTCTCTCTCTCTCTCTCTCTCGTCATCTCTTTACACATTCTTCTATTTGCATTTATCATATTATCTTTTTTTTTTTTAGCTTGTTTCCCCCTTTCCCCTCTTTCCCAAATTCCAGGTTTCCCTTTACCTCCCCTTTGAGTTTCCCTGAGATGTCATATTTCCCTAGATTTCACCACCTTTTTTTTCCCTCTCTGTAATATTCTGCCTTCGTATTTCATCATGTATTTCCTTGTTTTCAGCCTCACATTTTTCCCTTCCCCTTTCATTTTTTTCCCTACCCTCCCTGTTTCCCTCACCCTCTCCTTTCCAGTTTCCAGTGAGGGGAAAATAAAATGTCATCAGGCCAAGACACCCTCATCTGTCTCCGTAAAGCAAATATCCCCTTAAGAAAAAAAGGGGAAAAAAAAGAAGAGGAAAAAAAGATTAAGGGAAAAAAAGATAGGAGAGGGAAAAAAACACATCCAAAGGCAGATATATAAGAAAGAATCATCCATTTCCTCCTTGATCCGCCCAAAGCAAGAGGAGAAGAAGAGGAAGAGGAGAGGAAACAAGAGGAAGAAAGAGAACTAAGTAATGTCTCCAGATGCAAGCAACCATCTAGCGACCTCTTTGCATCACACGCCTCTGATAATCATCGTACCTTTGGCAACACAAACATACATACACAAACAAACACACACACACACACACACACACACACACACACACACACACACACACATAGCCTTCTCTCACTTCATTCTTGTGTTGTCATTTAGGGCGAAAAATATCTTCTTTGCAGTCCTTTGTCGACATGTGGACGAAAGGCTTTGTTAGGAGGTGAGGCGGCGTACCCCAAGGCAGTGTTGGTACCAAGCTAGGTTCATTATTTCTGTATCTCTCGCAGGGGAATCATCTTGGTGCTGTGACTTGGAGCCTCTTTGATAAGCAACCTCCCTCCTATTACCCTCCTCCTACTCCCTTTTACCCTCCTCTAACCCTCCCCTTACTCCCTCTTTCCCTCCTCCTTCATCCTTCTTCTACCTCCTGCACCTCCTCTCTTCCTCCCATTGTGTCGCGTCTAACAACCAGAATGTAAGACGCGCCGGGGGTAAATCACTCTCTCTCTTTCTCTCTCTCTCTCTCACTTTTTTCTCTGTCTCTTTCTCTCTCTCTCTCTCAAACTCAAGAGGATAAAGTAGAAAGCCGCGACGAGATGAGAAACAAAGGATGGAAAGAGGAATTACAGAAACATGAGTAAATAATGATAATGATGATAATGATGATGATGAAGTGGTTTTTTTTGACGAATTTTATCTTACTGATTTATTTTTTATTTTTTGCGTAATAATGATTTTGATGAAGAAAAAGAGGATCATGATATTAGAATTATTAGTAGGATATAAATTATTATTATTATCATTATTATTATTATTTATTATTACTATTATTATTATCATCATTATCATTACTTCTTCAATTATTTATTCTTATTGTTCCTTTGATTGCAAAAACTATAATAATAAAATGAAAAAAAAAAACATTCTCTCAGATCTTAATTATTTTCTTTCCCAAAAATAGGAGAAAGAAAAAAAAATATTGGAGAGGCAATAAAAACATGATTAAATTAACTTAAAAACACCTCAGAGGGAGAGAGAGAGAGAGAGAGAGAGAGAGAGAGAGAGAGAGAGAGAGAGAGAGAGAGAGAGAGAGAGAGAGAGAGAGAGAGAGAGAGAGAGAGAGCAATTTCAGAATTTCCCATTTCATGACTTCCCTTCCTCCCCGTCTTGCCCTCACACCAATTCCTTCCTATTTTATGATCTTGTGTGACATTTCAATTCTGAGTCTGCCTTTCTGCTTGCTCTGTGGTTACATAAATTTCACCGATGATATGTAAATTTGGTCCCTCTCTCTCTCTCTCTCTCTCTCTCTCTCTCTCTCTCTCTCTCTCTCTCGCTCTTAAATTTCTTCCTATTACCTTCCTTTCATTAACTTTAAACAGAAATACGACACTTTACTAATAAACAACAATAAAAATGAGAGAAAAAAAACATCATTGAAATATTATATAAAAAAAAAACTAGAATGATCAAAACTAAACAAAATTAAAGTTGACTTGAATAAAAAAGAAAAGAAAATACATATCAGGTTATTCTTCCATTTTGTTACATTTTGTTCAAAGAAAACGTGGCGTCGTCCATTTCTTGAAGTAAATCATTAAAAGATAACTATTTTTAAACATACCTGAGGCGCCCACTCACCTTGATTGTCCAGTACAGGTAACACGAGTACTAACACACTATCTCTCTCTCTCTCTCTCTCTCTCTCTCTCTCTCTCTCTCTCTCTCTCTCTCTCTCTCTCTCTCTCTCTCTCTCTCTCTCTCTCTCTCTCTCTCTCTCTTTTATCTCCCCTCCTTCCTTCCTTCTCCCTTTTAAACACTTCTTTGTCCCCTCTTCTTCCTCTTCCTCTTCTTCCTCCTCCTCCTCCTCCTCCTCTCGAAGTCGTGAAGCAACTCATTACTGTGTGTGTGTGTCCTGTGACGGGGGAGGGGGGGAGGGGAAAGGGGGGAGGAGGGAGGAGGGAGAGGGAGGGAGGGCTACCTGTCCTCACAAACCTTAATTGGAAACGACAACATAACACCTAGAGGGCAGCACATTACACCTCATGTGACGGACACACACACGCACACATACACATACACACATACACCCACACACACATGGTCTCTCCTTCCTATCGGTTTTATCAACTCAATATTATGCTTTAAATATTTTTCATCAATTATTTATATTACTTTTCTTTCTTATTTCTATCATTTTCAGATATTTTTCTCTCTTAAACTTTTCAATCAAACTTAAATACTAAATCTAAGTTATATTTTCACTTTTCTATTACATCACAATACCTACTCCTCTTCCTCCTCTTAAAACTCTTCTTCTTCCTCCTCCTCCAACTCCTCTTCCTCTTCCAACTTCTCTTCATTCCCCACCTCTTCCTCTTCCTCCTTCACCTTCTCCTCCTCCTCGTCCTGCTCCTCCTCTGTGCGTGCTCCAGGCTACACACACCGACACACACACACACACACACACACACACACACACACACACACACACACACACACATCCCTACCACCTGAGTGTGTCGTGGTGTGAAAAATGTCCTAATTATCCTGAGTCAGATCCGTTGTGGCCTCGTGCAAAGATAATTACTAAGAGGAGGAGGAGCTGGTCTCATATGCCCTTCTCACCCCTCCGCCTAAGGACCCTGTGGTGGGGCTTCTTAGAAAGAGAGAAAGTGAGAGAGAGAGAGAGAGAGAGAGAGAGAGAGAGAGAGAGAGAGAGAGAGAGAGAGAGAGAGAGAGAGAGAGAGAGAGAGAGAGAGTTATTTGTTTACTGCTTTCATCTCTCTCTTTCTTATTTTTTTCTGTCTCTCTTCTTCTGTTTATCTATCTATGTATCTATTTTCATCTAAATTTATGCTATTATTTATTCATAGGTAAAGAGAGAAAGTTGTTTACTCACTATTTTCATCCATCTCCCATTTTTTTTCTCTTCTCTTTCTCTATCTATATCTATTTCGTTAAGAGGAATTAGGAGGAAATAGTTCTTGTGTCGATGAATTAGAAGTATAAAAGTGATGGTTAAGAATTGTTCATGATTTGTGATGTGTTGGGTATCCATTGCCATGAACTCCGATACCCCCAATAATTATAAGTTAACCCCTAAAAAGAAAATAATTGTTCCCCCCAACAAAAATATTTACCCACCTTTGCTAAAAAAAAAAATAAACTAACTACAATAAAAACACACAAGCCACGTAGCTACTTAAGAGAAGGACTTATTAAGGAACATCCACCATACCTGTGTTGGCCCACCCGAAAAATTTAAAGGGCGCAGGCATGGGAGGGAGTGGGGGGGGGGTGGGGGGCGATGAGTAAAAAGTAGTGAGAGGGGTAGAGATATTTTTTTCCCCTTACCTCGTCTGAAGTCCCTGTGATGCTGTCCTGCCACCCACACATCTGAGGGGAGAAAAAGATGAGTATTAATATCATGAGGGAGAATATGAGTAAGAAAATATGAGTAATAACAGAGTGAGGGACGGAATGAGTAAAGAAAACAGGTAGCTAGACAGGACCAGAGAGACGGATGGATGGATAAACAGACAGAGAGAGAGAGAGAGCAAGAGAGAGGGAGTGGAGGTGTATCGATAGTGGAAGAGAAGAGAGTAGCGTCTGCTTGCCCGAGGGAGTCTACTAACGAGAAGGTGGAGTACACTCTTCAATATTCCTCCACGCTTGACACCCTTCTCCTCAGACTCACTTCTATCCTGAGAGCTTTCTAACAATGAACACATCAAGAGCATCCCTCCCCTCACCCTCCCCTCACCTCCCCTCACCCTCCTCTCTCTCTCTCTCCTTGTCTTCCTCTCTCTCTCTGTCTCTCTCTCTCTCTCTCTCTCTCTCTCCCACTCTCCTCTCTCAATTCTTCGTGTCTCTCTTTCTCAGGGAATATTTCACCTGCAGAGGGACATCGAGAGAGACTTTCCCCTTTTTTCCCCCTTGTACTCTCCTCTCGTTCCCCTCACTTGTCCCCTTTAGTCCCCTCTATTGATACGGTTCTCGTGGCCTCTTGGCTTTCAAAATCCCCGCCCAAGACACGTTCTACACCCCCCCCCCTCACCCGCCGGCCACCCCTTGAAGGCACTAATTTAATTCACATATGCACGAGGACAAAGTGGAAGGGGGAGGAAAAAAGTGCATCAATATAGATTTTTCCCTTTTTTCCCTCACACACACACACACACACACACACACACACACACACACACACACATACAGGTAATTAACACACTCATACCTGTACTATCATTATTATTACTATCTTCGTTTTCATCAGTGCTTGTTTGTTTGTTTGTTTGTTTGTTTCCTTGTTTTCTTGTTATCTTGGTGCACATTAGGATGGAATGAGACACACTGAGGAGGACAATGAAAACGAGGAGTGTGTTTGGGGTCCTAAGGGGAGACACACACAAACAAACAAACAAACACACAAACACCGAGAGAGAGAGAGAGAGAGAGAGAGAGAGAGAGAGAGAGAGAGAGAGAGAGAGAGAGAGAGAGAGAGAGAGAGAGAGAGAGAGAGAGAGAACTTAGTCAAAGGAAAATTAGTGCAACATGTCAGGAAACAGGTAACAGCCAGTTGTTCCTTCGTTCAATTCCCAGTGACTTTCTAATTAGAGAACAACCTCAGGTGAAACGCTGTCTTCTTTCAGGTAAGGGGGGGAGGGGAAAGGAGGGGAAAGGAGGGAGGGGAAAGGAGGGGAGAGGAGGGGAGAGGAGGGGAAAGAGGGAGGGAAAGAAAGGAAGAGAGGAAAGGAAAGGAGGGGAAAGGAAAGTAAGGGAGAGGAGGGGAGAAGAGGAGAAAGGAGGGGTGGGAGAAGAGGGGAAAGGAAGGGAAAGGAGGGGAAAGGAGGGGAGGGACAAGAGTAGTAATGGATAGGAAGGAAAAGGAGAGAGAGAAAGAGAGAGAGAGAATGAATAAGAGATAGAGATAAAAAGTGTTTAAGATAGTGAATTGAAATGGAGACTAAATAGTATAGGAATTAAAGGGAAGGCAAGGGTAGGGGTAAGGAGAAGCAGAGTAAAGGGATGAGGAGAGACATAGTAAAGGGTTAAATGGGTATGTAAATGGGTATGTAAATGGGTATGTAAAGGGGTATAAAGGGGGGTATAAAGGGGACGTTCTATACTTGAGGTTTCTAAAATATAAATTCTCATCTAACAGTGATTAGTGTTTGTTTGAAGGCTCATTCCTCAACTATAGCCTCCCCTCTCCTTCCCCTCTTCCCCATCCCTTTTTCCCCTTGTCTCCTGTCCTCCCCTCTTCTCTCTATCCTCCTCTCTCTCTCTATCCTCCTCTCTTCTCTCTATCCTTCCCTCTTCTCCCTCTATCTTCCCCTCTCTCTCTTCTTCCCACTGTCCTCCCACCTTCCCTCTACTCTCCCCTCTTTCCCCTACCCTCCCCTCTTTCCCTTAACCTCCCCTCTTTCCCCTACCCTCCCCTCTTTCCCCTACCCTCCCCTCTTTCCCCTACCCTCCCCTCTTCCTCATCCCCTCCCCTCACCGCCCCCCTACATCCCCTCGGCAGTAAAAAAAAAAAAAAACACAAACAGGGTGTAATTTTCACCTGCGAACGAGAGAGAGAATCCTCCAATTACATGAGGTGGCACACAAGCATTACGTGCTTGTGTGCCACTTTTTCGCGGAGGAAAATTAACAAAAAGAAGAGAGAAAACGCTAATTATGACTCCCTGCCAAAATAATTTCCCTCCTCTTCCCTCCTCCCCCTCTCTCTCCCCTCTCCCTTCCCCCTTCTATACTATGCTTTAATATAACCTGGTATGGGAAAATATTTTAGTCCCCCCCCTTAAAGTCCCCTTATGAGTGGCTACCTGAAAGAGAGAGAGAGAGAGAGAGAGAGAGAGAGAGAGAGAGAGAGAGAGAGAGAGAGAGAGAGAGAGAGAGAGAGAGAGAGAGAGAATAAAAAAAAAGATAAAGAGAGAGTTATCAAAATCTTAATTATTATTTAGATTTCATTGACTATTGTAGTGAAATAAATACTTAAATGTTTTTTTTAATAATAATACTACTACGAAGATTATGAATATTAATTAATAACCTAATATTCTAATGAGCATCTGAAAAACTCTTTAGATCAGAAAAAATAAATAAATAAAACATAAACACTAATGAAAAAGAAACCAAATTTACAACCAAAATTACATCACTCAGATAAGATAAAAAAAATAAATAAAAAAAAACACACACACCAGATTGGAACACCTGTAATACATAATGAGTCTCTGTAGCAATTAATATCCAAACACAATATTATCAGGTGAGATCAGAGCAGGTAAAACACACTCACACTCTCATTAACACAGGTAATCACTAAAAACTGCAGGTCTTTCAAGGTAATTCCAAGCCTATATTAATTACCCTTTAATCACCGTTTCACACAGAATTGGTGATTATTTCAGGTAATCTGTGACGGTAACAGATGAAGCGTTAACTGGGCAGGTGTGTGTGGGTGTGTGTTTTAGTACATACACACACACACACACACACACACACACACACACACACACACACACACACACACACACACACAGTACAACCTGGAGACACCTAACCTTTTCACAGGTGTTAAGACTAATGACCCGAGAGCAATTCACTTTACAAATTGACTGATTTTCCCTAATGCTGTCTGTTCACACTTGGAGGAAAGGAGGGAGAGGGAGAGGGAGGGAGGGGGGGAGGGAGGGAGAGGCAGGAAGAGGGAAGGAGGGAGGGAGGGAAGTAAAGAAGTAGAGGTAGGGAGGGAGGTATAGAGGGAGAGGGAAGGAAGAAAGGGAGGGAGGTAAGAAAGGAGAGGTAGGAAGAGGGAGGGAAGGATGGGAGGTAAGGAGGGGGGAGGGAGGGAGGGAGGTAGAGTTAGAGGAGGGTAAGGTTGGTGGTTCATTTCTCTAAGTAACATTAATTTCAGTTTTATTATCTTTCCTATACACAAGGTAGTAAAGTTTTGATGCTTGGCTACGATTGAAATGAGGGGAAATAATGTTTAGAAAAGTCCATTAGAGGGGAAAAAAAGTATGTTGGTTTCCTTTCCCCTTTTTTCCCTGGTACATTTTTCTTGCTTTAAGTATCGTTTCTTACAGTTTTTTTTCCCCTCTTCCTTCCTTATAACCCGAAAACACATCTATTTCCTCCCTATCATCAAAAACTTCCCCTCAACTGACCTATATTTCCCCTCAAACCTATGATCTACCTCTTCCCCTCTTAAGACTACCTCTACACTCCCCATATCTCCTAAAACATATCTTACTCCCCTTTATCTCCTCCCCAGACCACACCCCATCCTCGAGCCCCTCACCTCCCCTCGAGCACACCTATTCCTTCCCCTTCAACACATTCCAACTCCCCTCACGTTAGGATCAAAGGATTGCGTGTGGTGATCCAAAGATGATCGAGAATACACATCTATCCATCCCTTGATTACTCGCTGAGAGGAGGAGGAGGAGGAGGAGGAGGAGGAGGAGTGAGAAACGCCTTATGTAGTGTGCGAATGTATGTATGTGTATGTATGTGTGTGTGTGTGTTATTGTTTAGTATACAGTGCCTCTTCTTCTTCCTCCTTCCTCCTCCTCCTATTCCTCCTCCTCTATAAATGAGGTTTAACTACCATTGCCAACCATCTGTAATTGTCTCTCTATCTTCCTATTCTTCTCTCCTTCCTCTTCCCTTCTTCCTCTTCCCACATATCATCGTCTCATTTTTTATATCAACACGTTTCAAAATACTCTTCGTTTTCCTCTTCGTTCTATAATAAATCATCGAAATAAACACTTGAACTTTTTTTTGTATTCCATATATACAGTTTGCGTTTTCTATTATTTTTCAAGAGGAAATTATGGTGGGTAGCTATTCTATTTTTATGCAAATTCCACACAGCCTTCTCTTATTAATACGATTCTGGTGTCACTGCCTCCCCTCTCTCTCTCTCCCACTCCTCCTCCTCCTCCTCCTCTCTTCCTCCTCCATTATATCTCTTCCCCTCTTTGGCGTCCCCAGTCGACAGTAGCTTCCTCTAGGTCCCCTCTCGGTCCCCTCTTCCCCTTAAAGTTCCCCTCACGATTTATGTTCCCCCTGCAACCATTGTCTCAGCAACATTGCACAATTCAGACATCAGCAGACCCACTTAGGGCTTCATTAACAGTTGATTCATGCTGAAGGGCACAAGTTTTCGTGAATACCCTTTGGCTTTCGTTCCCCTTGTAGCCGATCAGTGAGTAACACAACCGATGTCCTTTGACAGTGAACCATCTATTTTGAGAACCTCCGTGTGTCGCTCTAGATGATCCCTGCATGAAACTCACCTCCGGCCCAAGACAAGGCTTCTCCAGGGGGCCCTTAGGAGCGGAAACCCCCTTAGTGTACCCTTGAATTCAACCCTTATCACCATCCACCCACTAAGCCTCTCAGCTCCCCAGGGATCCATATGTAAGAATAAATCACCTCTTTCGTTATAGGGAAGCCGCCATTATTACGTATGTAAATTATAGAAAGGGAACGAGGATGGCGGAGGCAGGACGGCGTGGTGGTGATTGTAGTATCGATGACAAGGATAGAAACGTCTCCTGTGCCGTGCTATTGTGTATAATCTGATAACAGTACTGTAGCCCTCCTCCTCTCCTCCTCCTCCTCCTCCTGGTCCTTATCTGTGTGTGTGTGTGTGTGTGTGTGTGTGTGTGTGTGTGTGTGTGTGTGTGTGTGTGTGTGTGTGTGTGTGTGTGTGTGTGTGTGTTTATGTGTGTGTTGTGTTGTGTTGTGTTGCACCTACTCATCCCTTTCACTCTCTCTCTCTCCTCTCTCTCTCTCTCTCTCTCTCTCTCTCTCTCTCTCTCTCTCTCTCTCTCTCTCTCTCTCTCTCTCTCTCCCAGCCAGGCTTAAGCACTATTAAAGAAGTGAAAGGCCTTTATGGAAGAGATAAAACGACGAGTGTATGAACGTAGATCTAGGAGACGATCAGCGCCACACTCATTTACCCTTCAAGAAGAGGAGGAGGAGGAGGAGGAGGAGGAGGAGGAGGAGGAGGAGGAGGAGGAGGAGGAGGAAGAGGAGGAGGAGGAAGACAGGTGTACCAAAGGGTGATATTATTCTCCTCCTCCTCCTCCTCCTCCTCCTCTGTTTTGTTAGTCTTATCTTGTTCTAGCTCTTCTTCTTCTTATTCATCTTCTTGTTCTTCTTTTTCTTTCTGATCTTCTACTTCTTCTACTTCTTTTTTTTTCTACTTCTTCTTCCTCCTCTTCCTCTTCTACTTCATTCTCATCTTCTTCTTCTTCTTCTTCTTCTGAATTCATATATGTTTCGTATAAGTTTTAATTATTGATTCGCTTATTTCATTCTGTTTATTATAATTAATCATTTTTTTCACCAATTTTGTCTTTTTGTTCATTATTTGGGGGTGATAATTATGGTTTTTCTTTGGTCTATTTATCTATTTTCATCACATTCCTCCTTTACCTCCTCCTTAAAATACAAAAAAACAAACGAGGGACAGAGAGAAAGGGAGTAGAGAAAGAGAAAGAGAGAGAGAGAGAGCTCAAAATCTTAAGACAGCCTCACCTGTATGGAAATATAATATCTTCTTGATGTTTGTTCTTAATGCATTCAAATCCCTCTTAATATTATCAGGCACACGATAACCTCTCGATAAATTCCACTCCTAGGCAAGGGGAAAAGAGGGGAAAGGAGGGAGAGGGGGAAAGAAAGGGGATGATCGCTGCCTTAACGATATGAGGGGAAAAAAAATATATACATAGCAGTGAGAATGACCTAATTTTCCCCCATTTTCAGTTATATTCTATTTCGCTTCATTCTTGGGGAGGATTGAGAAGAAAGTAAGAATGAGACTCGTGGTGGTGGAGATGAAGCGATTAGATTGTCTTTACAGAAGGATTCAACTCTCTTTCCCTGCCTCTAACTCTCTCTTTATCTCTCTCTCTCTCTCTCTCTCTCTCTCTCTCTCTCTCTCTCTCTCTCTCTCTCTCTCTCTCTCTCTCTCTCTCTCTCTCTCTCTCTCTCTCTTAATGTGTATATGGTATTGGTAAATTAAGGAAAAAGATAAATGTGAGGAAGGAAAATAAGGAAAAACAGATATAGAAGAGGGAAAAGAAATTGATAGATGACTGAAAAAGGGAATACGAAAAATAATAAATACTACAACAACAACTACTACTACTACTACTACTACTACTACTACTACTACTACTACTAATAATAATAATAATAATAATACAAATAGTAATAATAGCAATAACAACACCACCACCACCATCACCATCACCATAAGAACAACTGAAAGAGAAGCAGAAGAGAGAATAAATAAAGACTCGGAAGATTATTATTATCATTATTACACTCGGCCATTTTTAGAAGGAGTACTGAAAGGAGGTTTTGATGCTCCTCTGACGAGCTCAAAGCAGGTTTGGATGCTGCTTCGCGATGCTCATTTGACTGTTGTTGTGCTGAGCGGCGAGGAGACTTGGGAAATTGCTATTTAATGCTACTTGGCAGAGCTACTTGCAAAAGAGAGAGAGAGAGAGAGAGAGAGAGAGAGAGAGAGAGAGAGAGAGAGAGAGAGAGAGAGAGAGAGAGAGAGAGAGAGAGAGAGAGAGAGAGAGAGAGAGAGAGAGAGAGAGAGAGCTAAGATTATAAGAATAGAGAAACAGACAAAATCGTAGTCAGTAATAAGATAATATACGTTACAAACATATATTTTAGTTCTCTCTCTCTCTCTCTCTCTCTCTCTCTCTCTCTCTCTCTCTCTCTCTCTCTCTCTCTCTCTCTCACATCGTTTCTGGTATCGTAGAAAATATATAGCAAGAGAAGAGAAGGAGGAAGAGGAGAAGGAGGAAGAAAAAGAAGGAGGAAGAAAAAGAAGAGAAGGAGGAAATAAGGGAAGGATAGATGAGGTAAAGAACACAACAAAATACAAAGAAAACGAAAGGAAGAAGAGAAGATGATAAAACATGGACAGAAGGAAAATAAAAAGAAGAGGAGGATGAGGAAGAGGATAAAGGAAGAAGAGGACAGAGATGGAAGAAGGGAATGAAGAGAAGAGGATTACGTAAGAATAGACGAAGGAGGAGATGGAAGGAGATAAGGGATGAGGAAGGGTGGGAGGTGAGGAGGAGGAGGAGGAGGAGGAGGAGGAGGAGGAGGAGGAGGAGGAGGAGGAGGAGGAGGAGGAGGAGGAGAGATAAAGAGTATATAAATAAGAAGACAGACTCAGTAAATACAAAGACATATACAATTATTTTTTTCTACGCCAGTTTACGCCTCAAGGAATTTTTTTTTCTTTTATCTGAACAAGGAAATAAAGACGAGGGAAAAAAATCACTGACAAGGAAAAAAAAAAGAAAATGAAAAAGAAAACAAGACTACAGACCCAACATCACACACACAAAAAAAAATAGAGAGAGAAAATACGAGCATAACAAAGAACAATACCACTAACAACAACAACAACAACAACAACAACAACAACCACAACTAATAACAATGATAAAAAGAAAACGAAACCAAGCTATAAAACCCAATCACTCCAGCTTCATCCTTCCCCACATAACAAGGGAGACACACACACACACACACACACACACACACACACACACACACACACACACACACACACACACACACACACACGCAGCAGAAGGTAGGTGGGCCATCCCTTCGCCCCTAAAACAGCACCATAAACCGAACGCTCAGAGCCTCGCAGCCCCGGGATTAGGGTCCAAATGCAAAAAGGAAACAGATATAAATCATCAGTGATATGGGAATACATTATCGAGGGGAGGGAGAGGCGGGGAGGGAATTAAACTCGAAGGGGGAGAAGGGTAATTTAGTTTCTAGTAATGGTTACAGATGATTTGTTTGAGGCTGCCACGTATTCAGAGTTTCCAGCCAGCCTTCCATAGCCTTCCAGCCAGCCTTCCAGCCTTCCACAGTCTTCTACAGCCTTCCAACAGCCTTCCACAGTCTTCCATAGCCTTCCAGCCAGTCTTCCACAGCCTTCCAGCTAGCCTTCCATAGCCTTCCAACCTTCCACAGTCTTCCATAGCCTTCCAGCTAGCCTTCCATAGACTTCCAGCCTTCCAGCCAAGCCTTGTGATGTTGTGGTGTGTGGGAGGGAATGTATCTCTGGAAAGGGTGTGTGGGGGATGTGGAAAGTATGTGGGTATGTGTATGTGGCAAGAGTAAAGATGCCTGGAAAGTGTGTGTGTGTGTGGGGATGTGTCTCAAGAAAGTGTGTCGCTGGAAAGTATTTTGAGTGAGTTTATCTTACGTCTTTGGTGTGTAAAAAAAAGTTAGAATGTCTATATTTTAGGGTGGATAATGTTTTTGTGGTGGTGGGCAGTAGTAGTAGTCGTAGTAGTAGTAGTAGGAGTAGGAGTAGGAGTAGGAGTAGGAGTAGGAGTAGGAGTAGGAGTAGTAGTAGTAGGAGTAGTAGGAGTAGTAGTAGTAGTAGTAGTAGTAGTAGTAGTAGTAGTAGTAGTAGTAGTAGTAGTAGTAGTAATAGTAATAATAACAGTAGTAGTAGTAGTGGTAACAATAATAATAAAAATAATAACAATCAATATTTGCATACAACTTTACTTTTACTTACGGTTATAACCCTTGTTTTATTTATATTTTTTAACTACACAATAAAAACTTTGCTCGTTCCCTCACACCCCTCACATGTCCCCTCTCCCTCTCCCCTCTTCCCCTCTCCCTCTCCCTGTCTCTCTCCCTTCGTCCCCTTCCTCTCTATCTCTCTGCTCCCATTTCCAATTTTAATTTTTGGTGCCACTCTACCAGTGATTCAACCCATAGCGTATGAGAGAGAGAGAGAGAGAGAGAGAGAGAGAGAGAGAGAGAGAGAGAGAGAGAGAGAGAGAGAGAGAGAGAGAGAGAGAGAGAGAGAGAGAGAGAGAGAGAGAGAGAGAGAGAGAGAGAAAAGAGAGAGAAGAAATTGGTGATTATTTAGATTCCAATAAATAATGAGAAATGTATTACCAGTGACTTATTTTTTTTTGTTAGACAGACAGACAGACAGACAGACACACAGACAGACAGACAGACAGACAGAAGAGGGGAAGTAGCAAAGAGACATCAATAGACAGACAGACAGACAGACAGAAGAGGGGAAGTAGCAAAGAGACATCAATAGACAGACAGACAGACAGACAGAAGAGGGGAAGTAGCAAAGAGACATCAATAGACAGACAGACAGACAGACAGACAGATTGACTGGCTGACTGACTGATGCAGATAAAATGAATGAATGAAAAAAATGTGAAATAAAAGTATG
>JAPQNM010000001.1:1140015-1157515 GCA_029783475.1 Metacarcinus magister | reverse complement strand
TCCAATTTAGCTCCGTTCATCGTCCACTAAGGAAGGGCGTCGCCTCTACGAATTTTAAGGAGGAGGAGGAGGAGGAGGAGGAGGAGGAGGAGGAGGAGGAGGAGGAGGAGGAGGAGGAGGAAGAGGAGGAGTTAGGAGGAGGAGGAGTGGGTTTAAAAAGGCTGAAAAAGAGAAGATAGTTCACAAATCTGATTAAAAATTCATCTTTGGCGCAATGTTTTTTTTTCTTCTTCTTTTTTCCCTTCTGTTTGTTTACTATATGTGTGTGTGTGTGTGTGTGTGTGTGTGTGTGTGTGTGTGTGTGTGTGTGTTTGTTTGTTGAATTTGTTATATATATTTTGAACCTTCCTTTTTTTTATACTACGTCGTTATTACTACTATATAAAAAACACACAATAGTGATTACAATACTATACATTATACACTACCTAATATTCACAAACACAACTTTTCAAACACCGTAAATAAGCTTAAAAAAACACAAAATATCTCAACCCGCGCGTGTAACTTCCGTAGACTATATTCAAACCACCAGATTGCGTCACAGAAGCGAGAGAGAGAGAGAGAGAGAGAGAGAGAGAGAGAGAGAGAGAGAGAGGAGAGAGAGAGAGAGAGAGAGAGAGAGAGAGAGAGAGAGAGAGAGAGAGAGAGAGAGACACACACACACACAAAAGGTAAAAAAGAAAAAGAATAACGTTATCAACCTGTCTTACAATTCCTCTCTTTTATCCTCCTGTTCTTGTTTCTCCTCGTTCTTTTTTTTTTCCCGCCTTCCTGCCTGCATTTCACGTCCATCACCTGACAATGATAAATTCCATACCTATGCCAATGTGCCGTATCTCCGCCCAGCCCCAGCCTCCGACGCCCAAAGTTGTCCCGTCCGTCTGGAATTACGTTCAGTATTTATAGTCATTTCTATGCGGAGAAGTTTAGCGCGCCTGTGAGTGTGATTAAATATAAAAACTTTGGCACCTTTCCAAAGCATTTAACAAGGTAATAGAGAAAAAGTTTGCCAAAGCTCGGAAAATTACCCCTGGCGCTTGGAGGGGGAGGCAGGGGGGCAGGGGGGGTTAGGGTGTGGATTGAAGGGGTTAGCGACAGGGGATGAGGAAGGGGAAGGAGTAGTGTGAAGGGAAGGGATGGGGAGTAAGATTAGGGAGTGATTGTGATGTGATGGGAAGGGAAGGTAAGTTGGGATGAGTGAATAGGTGAGACTGGAAGGTAAGTGATGGGTGTGTGTGTGTGTGTGTGTGTGTGTGTGTGTGTGTGTGTGTGTGTGTGTGTGTGTGTGTACGTATACCTGAACACAACACCACCACCATCACCACCACTACTACCATCACCTCACCTAACCTACTTAATTACAGGTAACATTTAATCAGCATCACCTCAACACGCAAATCTCACCTTCCGTCTCACACCTAAACCTCACCTTCACCTCCTAATACTATACGAAGAACAATAATAAAGAGAGAAAAAACACCAAATAACCCCACATCTTCGAGTCCTATCTTCACTCACACACCGTTCCTATCAACACTTGTTAGAATCCACACACATCCTTGCTCTCCTCCTATTAACCCTTATCCTACATCCTACTTGGGATACTAATACTATAATCCTTCCTAGCTAGATTCCTATTCTTAACTATATTTATGATCCTCATGTACCCTCCCCGTGCACTAGAGGCGGAACCCACATCGAGCACGTAACGCAAGGGAAGTGGGGAAGGTAAGAAGAGAAGGAGGATGGTAGAAGGATGTAGTGAGTAAGGAATGTAAGAGAAAGGTAAATAATAAGATAGACAGGTAAGACGAGGTAAAATGATGTGTAAATTACGTTTTTATTGAGGTATGGAAGGGTTAGGTAACATATCAATCAACACTACACACACACACGCTCTCTCTTTCTCCCTCTCTCTCTATCTCTCTCTCTCTCTCTTCCTCTCTCTCTCTAACCACCACGCATCGCCTCTTAACTGGACACAATTGCGGTAGTTTTGAGCGGGAAAATAATATGAACTCTCGCTACGGTAACCAGCTCACTACCACTATTACCTCCCAAACCACAGTCATTAGCTACAGGTAAGGTGGGAATGAGCCGCGCACCTGTATCTTGTCAGGGTACAAAATGGATGCTATAGAAGGCTAGGGAAAAAATAGAAGGGATGGGGTAAAAAGTAGAAGGGATGGGGTGAAAATTTGAAGGGATGGGGAATAAATAGATGGAATGGAGTAAAAAAAAATAGGGTATGTTATGTTATGTTATTGTTTTGTTATTGTTTTGTTTGTGTTTGGTTATAGATTGTGTTTGTTTTATTTTGTTTTCTATCTTTTTTTTTATCTATCTTCTATCTTGCTATATTTAATCTTCCTTTCATTTATGTGAAGTTCAATTTTTTTTTTTTTTTTTTTCTTTACTCTCTCTTTCCTCTCAGAAAGAAAAAAAGTTGCTAGACCAGATATGACGCGACACACACACACACACACACACACACACACACACACACACACACACACACACACACACACACACACACACACACACACACCACAAACATCACTTCAGCATCACAATCACCACCAAGACGCCACAAACAGACCATAGAGAGAGCACATACATCACAAACACCAAAAAAAATCGCCACAAACACACCACAAACACGCCACAAACACACACAAACACACTCTACAAACACTCACTCACTCGACTTCTGGTAAGGCTTGATCTTATCTCTCTCATCCATTGATTGCCTCTCCCTCTCTCTCCTTTTCTCCTCTCTCTCTCTCCTTTTCTACCCTCTCCCTTTCCTCCATCTCTATATAAAAGCCATAAGCCCCCCCCACCCTCCTAAACCCCCCCTCTCTCTCTCACACACATTCTCTCTCTCTCTCTCTCTCTCTCTCTCTCTCTCTCTCTCTCCTCTCTCTCTCTCTCTCTCTCTCTCTCTCTCTCTCTCTCTTCTTTTTATTTATTTCTTCCCTACAAGTGTTTAATTTCCACATCATAATTAATTTCAATAGCTTAATTTAATGTCTGAATTATGCCACTTGCAATAATTGTATATATTTATCTTTAAAAAACTGGATTAATATAATTTTTTGGGTGGGACTGAGAGAGGAGAAGGGAGGGAGGGAGGGGAGAGGAGGGGAAGATGGGCAGGGATGGGGAGGAAGGAAAGGAAAGGGGAGGAATTAAAGTAAGGGAGGAGAATGATGTAAGTGGGGAATGGTTGGAAAGAGAAGGAGTAATTGGAAGGAAGAGAAGGAAGAGAAAGTGGAGATAAAGAGAATATAGAATAACAAGCAAGAGAACTGAGTATAAGGGAAAGGAAGAGAAAGAAACAATAATAATAATAATAGGAAATAAAGAAGGAAGGAAGGAAAAGTGAAGCGAGGAAAGATGCAAAAATAAGAAGAAAAAGAGGAGGAGGAGGAAAAAAATACTTGAGGCCTAAAAATTAAGGTTAACCAGATGTGATATTCCCAAAGTGTCAATAGTGAACCTACTCTCACCTTCCCTTCACACCTGCCCTCTACACCCTCCCCTCCACCCCTCTCTCCCTTACACCACCTTCCCTTTCATCCTTACCTTACCTTACCTTCCTTCCCCTTACCCATCCTCCCTCCCCCCCTTCCCTTCCCTTCCCTCACCCATTCATTCGTTCCCTTACACCCTTATCACAGGTGGAAATCAGTCACACAATCAGAGACTTTTCAGAGACCCTTCCTGTTGCCTTTTTTCAGCTGTGCACTCGCCTGGAATTTCCCTGTCAATAAAAAAAACTAAAATAATAATAAAAATAAATAAATAAATAAAAAGTATAAAAAACATACACATATACACACTAACTAGAAATATGAAATAGGACGTGTATACAACTTAATGTTTTTCTTTCTTCTATGTGTTAGTGATAAGGTAAGTTCCCCCCTTGATTACTACAGGTGATAAGACTTACCTGTAGTTCCCACGTGGTCCAGGTAACACCATCAGGTAACAGAGATTTACTAGTTATTCATTATTCAGCCTCACCCAGCCAAGTGAAAAGGGAGAGTGAATGTATAACAACAGACTCGTGAAGAACAGAAAAAATGTATGTGAATAATAGAAAAATGTATATGAAGGATAAAAAAAATTAATGTGAAGAATAGAGAAATGTAGAAGAAGAATAGATAAAAGCAGATGAATAATAGAAAAATGAAGAGGAATAATAGAAACATGTAGATGCATAATAGAAAAATGAAGAGGAATAATAGACAAATGAATATGAAGAGGAGGAAAATGTTCTGTATTTGTTAATTTGCGAGCGTCATTTGGGTGAGAAATGTGGGTTGAGTGCACACAAAGGCGAGGAAAATAGAGCAAGCGAGTGAGGCAGACCATAACATAACACAACAAAACACACACGACAGAACAGATCATAACACAACACAAACATAATATAAACACAGCACTAAAATAACATAACATAAAACAAAACAGAGGAGAGAAAAATTATATATATAAACACAAACACAAACAGACACAGACACATTCCCCACACCACAAAAACACATCCTTAACCCCACATACACACACATACACACACACACCACCACACCCCAAAAAAACATATGAGGACCAGAACCGAACCGAACTGAAGCCAATGATCAAAATGGGCCAGACACAGTCATTTGGGGTCTGACAGTAGCCACTTCGAGTTAATTTTGCCTCCGCCACCGAGACCTATAAATTGTAAGGCCAATTGACCGTCGGGCAGTTGAGGTTCTGTTTCCTCTTTTCCCCTCTTTCTGAAGGGCGTGGGGGGCGAGGGGGGGAAGGGGGCAAGGGTCGTTAGAATGGTTAGGGAAGGGAGAGGAAGTGGAGGAATGGGATGAAGTATATAGGAATGAGAGTAAATAGAGAAGGAGGATGAGGATGAGTCGTGTTTGGTTGATAAATAAAGTAAAGAGTGAAGGGAGATGTGTGATAGTTTACGTGTAATTCCCGTAGATTTTAACATATTAAAGCGACTGTAAATAAAACCTAAAAATAATAAAAAAAAATAAACAACTACACAAACACAACCAACAAAAATCAAAACAAAACCACAGCCAAAAAAAACTAAACAAATAAAACTCATACAAATAATAGACAAACACAAATAAAAAACAATCCATTTGACTTACGTTTTTTTCTCTATTCTTCCCAACATGCACCAACCCTATCTGAAGAGGAGGAAGAAGAAGAGGAGGAGGAGGAGGAGGAGGAGGAGGAGGAGGAGGAGGAGGAGGAGGAGGAGGAGGAGGAGGAGTAGAGGAGGAGTAGGAGGAGGAGGAGGAGGAGGAGGAGGACACATTAATATCTAACATATGCAGATGGTCTCGCCTGACCAAAACTTTTCTTCATTGGACTTGAAAACTTGTACATAAGTCCACATCACGTTTTTCTGGGCCCGATCCTCCTCCTCCTCCTCCTCCTCCTCCTCCTACCCAGCCTCCTCCTCATTTTTCTTCCTTCCTTCTATCTTCCCTGTTCTCCTCCTCCTCCTCCTCCTTCTTCTCCTTCTTGTATGTGTGTATATATAATCCAACTCACTCTCTCTCTCTCTCTCTCTCTCTCTCTCTCTCTCTCTCTCTCTCTCTCTCTCTCTCTCTCTCTCTCTCTCTCTCTCTCTCTCTCTCTCTTTAAGGAGGAATAAGCAACGGGAAAAAAAAGGGGAAAAAACTTTTGAATTAACCTAACATTGGGTCGTGTCGTACGTGGGAAAGCCGATAACGGGGGAAACTGAGGGGAAAATAGTGGGGAAGGGAAATTTTTTGAGGGGAAAACTGAAAGGGAAAAAAAAGAGGGGAAACCATAAAAGAGAGTCTGGAGATGCGGAGGAAAATGTGGACTCTCATTCTCATTCTCTCACTCTGTCTCTCTCTCTCTCTCTATCTATCTTTCTTTTTTTTATTACTTTTTTCTCTCCGTGTTTTTTTGTGCTTGTTATGCTATTTATTTCTCTCTCTCTTTCTCTTTCTCTTTCTCTTTCTTTAAATTATAACACAAAACATCAATACTTTTTTCTTTTCCTTTTTTTTTATCACCATTAATATCTTTTTTTTTCTCATCATTTTCCTTTCCTTATCTTTCCTCTTTATCATTTCGTTCCGTCCCCTTAAGCCCCTTTACCTCCCTCCTCCTCCTCCTCTACCTCCTCCTCCTCCTCCTCCTCCTCCTCCTCCTCCTCCTCCACCTTCTCTCCTCCTCCTCCTCCTCCTCCTCCCCTCATATTTACATTCCAAGTCTTATTTCTCTCAACCTCACTCCCCCCCCCTTCTCACCTCATCTCACCCCGCCCCCCCTTCACCCTTGACAGTCATTTAACCCCCTTCCCCCTCCCCCCTCCCACACCTCCCCCCCTCCCCCTACGCCCCCCCTGCAGACTAAGGTGTTGGTTGACCATGTTTAAGTGTCAAGATGATTTGACACACATTGTTGCCATTCTGACCTTCCAAGCCTCTGCTCCCCTTTCCTTCCCTCTCTCTCTCTCCCCCTTCCCTTTACTTCCCTTACCTTCCCCTTCCCTCTCCCCGTTTCCTTCCCTCTCTCCCTCTTCCCTTTACTTCCCTTACCTTACCTTGCCTTGCCTTGCCTTGCCTACTTTTTATCCCTTTCTCATTATCTCCCTTTTTTGTTATTTTTTATTTATATCTATTATTTTCTATGTATCTTTTTCATCTCCCTTTTTCTTATTTATTTCTATCTCTTATTCTTTTTTTCTGTCTATTCTTTTTCTTATATTTTTCCTTCAAGTTTTTCTCTCTTCCTTCTTCTATTTTCTTCATTTTTTTTTTTTTATCTATTACCTTAATTTCTTGTTTCTCTTATTTTCCTTATTTTTATCGATCGTTTTGTTTCTCTCTCTCTTCAATTTTCATGTTTTTTTTTCTATTTCCTTCATTTGTCACTCTTTTACATTTTTCTTTTTACTTTTCTACTTTATTTTCTCTTCCTTCCTTTCCGTATATAGTTTTTATTATTTTTTGTATTTCCTATCCTTCACCTATTATCAAATTTCTGCTTTGTCCTCTTTTCTTCTAAACTAAAAAAAAAAAAAAAAACATTGGAAATCATGATATTGGGTCCACGAATATAATAATAATAATAATAATACATTAGAATTAGTTATATAGTAATTGTATTTTTTTTTCTTTCTTCTATAATATAAAGTAATACAATTTAGTGTGAACTCAAGCCTGGGTTCACCTCACCTTCAACACCTGACACTATTGTAATCCTATAAGTGTTTCCTTTCAAGTGACATAACATGGAAATTAAGTTAAAAATAATAGGAGTGTACTTTTTATTTATATCTATTTACTTTTTTGTTTTTTAGACTGATAAACACACACACACACACACACACACACACACACACACACACACACACACACACACACACACACACACACACGACAAAACCAAGAACAAGATAACTAAAAAACAACCAAACCAAAACGAAATTGCAAACCATAATGGCGACACAAGGGGAAGGAAGGGAAGGAAGGGAAGGAAGGGAAGGAAGAGAAGGAGGTGAAGGAGGGGAAGGAGACACAAGGAGAGAGAGAGAGAGAGAGAGAGAGAGGGATGAGTAAGGGGAATAGCATAGAAGAAACACAGAAGGAAGGAGAGATGAGATAAAAAACAGGAGGTAAGAGTGAGAGAAATGGATGCTGGAGGGAGAATAAGAGGAGGAGGAGGAGGAAGGAGGAGGAGGAGGAGGAGGAGGAGGAGGAGGAGGAGGAGGAGGAGGAGGAGGAGGAGGAGGAGGAGGAGTGAGGGGGTGAGAGGTGGAGTGGAAGAGAGAAAGCAGAGTGACAAGTGAAACATTGGTGTCCGTGATTGTGGAGTCACTTTGAGGGGAAACACTTCACCTGGTTGGCCCTTAACACACCGAGGCTAAGGTAGGGTGATGGTACGTGCGTTTACCTGTGTCTGTTTACCTGTGTCTGTTTACCTGTGTCTGTTTATCTGTGAGTGTTTATCTGTGACTGTTTATCTGTGAGTGTTTATCTGTGAGTGTGTGCCTGTGAGTGCGTTTGTCAGGGGAGATGGAAGGTGATGTGGAGATGTGAAGGAAAGGAGGTGTTTTGTTGTGTGTGTGTGTGTGTGTGTGTGTGTGTGTGTGTGTGTGTGTGTGTGTGTGTGTGTGTGTGTGTGTGTGTGTGTGTGTGTGTGTGTAAAATGGAAGATAAACACGTAAAAACACACAAGGAAAGCTAAGATAATACATAGAAATTGATAGCAAACAAATATTTACTACTTATTCAATTCCTAACCTAACCTAACCTAACCTAACCTAACCTAACCTAACCTAACCTAACCTAACCTATCATACAAACATATTACCTATTCAATTTCTCCTCCTCCTCCTCCTCCTCCTCCTCCTCCTCCTCCTCCTCCTCCTCCTCCTCCCTGGAAATCCATTATCAGAGTATACATTTTTGTGGGGTGTGAGGAAGCGTCTTTAGGTATTCAACCATAAGTCTCCTTCAGATGATATCAAAGTAATTTCAGAGTTTTGTTAGGAGACAAGATTTATGTGGTCTCAGGATCGCCAGGTGTGTTCCGGCCTGATGGATGGATCGATTACACTGATTAATCCGAACAGGTGTAAATTGTGTTCCGTTCTTGTTCCGTTCTTGTTCCGTTTCCGTTTCCGTTTTGATAGGTTACTCTCTTAGGTGTGTTTGTTAATGATCTTACTTTCTTTTTTTTTTTTTTTCTATCATTCAATTTCTTTCTCTGTTTTTATAGTTTTATGATCATACGGTCGGTTTATTATTATTAGCTAGTAGTTCTCTCTCTCTCTCTCTCTCTCTCTCTCTCTCTCTCTCTCTCTCTCTCTCTCTCTCTCTCTCTCTCTCTCTCTCTCTCTCTCTCTCTCTCTCTCTCTCTCTCTCTCTCTCTCGCTTTAGAGGCCCAGATTACACCATTAAAATCCAACTATCACTTTTAGACACGTTCGCTACTCCATAAATATAAGATTATTACTATTTATTTCTTCATTCTTCACCCTTTCGTTAACGCTTTAAGTGCACAGGTAAACAAGGAGGAGGAGGAGGAGGAGGAGGAGGAGGAGGAGGAGGAGGAGGAGGAGGAGGAGGAGGAAAAAAACTATGATAAATGAGCATAGAAGAAAAGAGGATGCCAACAGGAGCGATAATAAAACAAGGGAAGTAACAAGGATGATGATGATGATGATGATGATGATGATGATGATGATGATGATGATGATGATGATGATGATGATGATGATGATGATGATGATGATGATGATGATGATAATAAAAAATAACAGAAGATTTTTTTTTTTTTTGAAGCAGTGTTACCAAGTAGGAGTATTGACCTTAACTTTCTTTCCTTTCCCTTCAATAATTTTCCTTTTTTTCCCTCTTTCCTCTCCTTATTTTTTTCCTTTTCTTTACTTTCCTTTCTTAATCTTATATTATCCTATATTTCCACTTTTCTCATCTGTCTTTACCTACATTTACGTATTTTTACCTCCCTCCTCTTCCCCTTCTCTCTCTCCCTCCTCCTCCCTTCCCTTCCCTTCCCATCACCTGAAAATCGGACATCTTGAGGGAACGTATCTGTAGCCAACGCCAGACTCACACATTCGGACACGATACTCGATCTGACGTTGGAATTTTGCACTGACACGAGACACCGCGTTCGAACCCCTTTATTCTTGACTTACAATAACAGACATGGATGATATTAGAGAAGGAAGGATTTTTTTGTTCTCTCTCTCTCTCTCTCTCTCTCTTTCTTTCTCTCACTCTCTCTATTTGGTCTCACTTGGCGAGGACATTAATTTCCTGCCCCGTGTGTCTAGATAGATGTATGTGAGTGTAGGAATCAGAGTGTTTATTTATGGACGCTGTTTTGGTGCATTGGTTAAAAAATATTATGTCTTTATTTTCTTATGGCTGGTGTCTTTATTTATTTACTTATTTATTTATTTTATTTTATTTATTTATTTATTTTTATTATTTTTTTTTGTCTATTGTTTTTTTTTTCTTTGTTTGTTTGCGTGTTTATTTATCCATTTTTTGTTTTGTTTATTGATTTACTTAAGAACTATTAAATTATATACTTTTCTTCAACTATATTTATTTATTTTAGTGTTTTTTCTCTATATTTTTTTTCCTTCAAATTACAATTGCACTATCTAATCATCTATTTATTTCCTTCTTTACTTATTCAATTAAGAAAACAATGAATTAATACACTATTCCTTCATTCATTTTCCATTTATTTTTATCAATGTATAATCCGTAGCATCATTCATTTACTCATCCATTCATTTATATATATTTACGCAACTCGCTCTGCCATTGTTTTCAAATCCAATAAAATAAATAACACAACAATAACTCCGCTTTGGCTAAAAATAAATAAATCTCACCACTTTTTTAATCTTTTCAAAATATTCTCTTTTTTTATATAATTTTCTTTGTCTCCTAATCTTTGTCACACTGCGAAACGAATGGCAGCTTTGGCGAGACTAATTAAACAGTATTTGCATAACCTTGTCTCACCTGCTATGGAAAATTATGCAAAATGCGATTCTTTATATTTCCATTGTAAATAAATTGTGTCACTTCATTACTTTGCAAACAAGACTAGTTGGTTATATATATTTCTTTTCTTTTTTTCGTGTGTGTGTGTGTGTGTGCGCCATTTTGTGTGTACGTGCGTGCGTGTGCGTGTGTGTGTGTGTGTTTGTTTGGTCATGAAGTACACGTGTTTGTTTTGACATTGTTTATTTATTTGTTTGTTTGTTTACACCTGATTAATCATCCATGTCTGTTTATTTTCTCTTTTTTTATGGAATTATTATCATATCTCTCTCTCTCTCTCTCTCTCTCTCTCTCTCTCTCTCTCTCTCTCTCTCTCTCTCTCTCTCTCTCTCTCTCTCTCTCTCTCTCTCTCTCTCTCTCTCTCTCTATTATCTTCGCCTATCTACTATTTCCCTCTTCTTTAGTTTCCCTTCCCTTCCCTTCATCTTTCCCATCCTAGTTACCCATTCCCCTTCCTTCCCCTTCCCTACATCCCTTCTTTCCCCTTCTCTCCCCCTTCCTCCCCCCTTCCTTCCCCTTCCTCACTCACTATTAACAAAAAAGATTAAGCTTCAAGGCAACTCTCTCTATATTAAAGAAACTGTAAGTGAGAGAGAGAGAGAGAGAGAGAGAGAGAGAGAGAGAGAGAGAGAGAGAGAGAGAGAGAGAGAGAGAGAGAGAGAGAGAGAGAGAGAGAGAGAGAGAGAGAGAGAGAGAGAGATAAGAAACAAATAAGAGTAAAGTAGTGTGGGAAGGAAAGTGAGAGAAAGAGAGGAATATAAGATAGGAGAAGAGAAGAAAGAAGGTGGAGAGGGAGATAAGAAGAGAAGGGATAGAGGAGGATGGAGATGAGTGAGGAAGATGAAGTGGTGGACAGGTTGAGAGAGAGAGAGAGAGAGAGAGAGAGAGAGAGAGAGAGAGAGAGAGAGAGAGAGAGAGAGAGAGAGAGAGAGAGAGAGAGAGAGAGAGAGAGAGAGAGAGAAAAGAGAGAGAATACTTATATCAAGAACAAGAACAGCAACAATAATAACCTAAAATAAAAAAAATAATCACAATAATAACGAGAAGAAGAAAAAAAACAGTGATAGAGATAGAAACAGAGAGAGACCACAAAACACACACACACACACACACACACACACACACACACACACACACACACACACACACACACACACACACACACACTACACAACACACCCCAACCCACCCCCAACGACCCCAACCCAAAAAAAAAGTTATTTACATGTATGAGAAACGAGACGAGATATAACAAGTGAGGGAAAAGATGAACGAACGAAGAGGAGGAAGAAGACGAAGAAGAAGAAGGAGGAGGAGGAGGAGGAGGAGGAGGAAGAGGAAGAGTTAGGGCGGCATAGCAAAGTTATGTTAATATGGCAGAGTCCCGTCACTCTCGGTATTAGATAAAAGACCGATAGGGGCCGAGAGAGACAGGAATTCCGACAGGATTTGACACTTGAATGCATAGTGAAGGTTTGCCACTGAGGATACAGAGGGAGGCGTTCTGAAGTGTAGCCCTTAGGAACCTCACCCCCTTGCTTACTCTCTCTGTTTCTCTCTCTTCTCTCTCTCTCTCTCTCTCTCTCTCTCTCTCTCTCTCTCTCTCTCTCTCTCTCTCTCTCTCTCTCTCTCTCTCTCTCTCGCTCGGGTGCTATTTTTTTGCGTGTGTGGTGTCCTAAGATGCTAGTGTGTGGTATATGGGTTTCACTTTTTTTTTCTCTCTTTCTTTCTCCCTCTCTCTCTTTTTTTTTCTCTCTCTCTCTCTCTTTCTCAATAAATGGAATAAGGAAGTAAATGCATGATGATAAAAAGAATACAAAATAAAGAAAAGAATAGAATTGCAAGATAGAAATTCCCTTAAAACATCAGACTCATCAATTCCAATTCGATACAGTGAAAAAAAATCATAAAAAAAATAATATAAGTAAAAAAATAAACCCAAAAAAACTAATTAAACACGTCCAAAGAATAAAAGAGAGAGAGAGAGAGAGAGAGAGAGAGAGAGAGAGAGAGAGAGAGAGAGAGAGAGAGAGAGAGAGAGAGAGAGAGAGAGAGAGTCACACACACACCTTTTCGCAACCAAGAACAATACCTAGATACAACACGCTACAATATATTATTTACATATTATCAAAACTCTACAACGCTTTTAGAATAACAGATACAATAGCAAGGGTTATGAAAGAGAGAGAGAGAGAGAGAGAGAGAGAGAGAGAGAGAGAGAGAGAGAGAGAGAGAGAGAGAGAGAGAGAGAGAGAGAGAGAGAGAGAGAGAGAGAGAGAGAGAGAGAGAGAGAGAGTCTTTCCTTCCACGAGATTGTGAAAGAAACACACTTTTGACAGACACTCTTGGATCTTTAAGGTGACGGTAGAGGGAACGGGAGGAGGAAGGGGAGGAGGAAGGGGAGGAAGGGGAGGAGGAAGGGGAGGAGGAAGGGGAGGAAGGAGAGGAAGGGGAGGCAGGAATGGAAGGTGGTAGGGGATAAGGGGAATGAGAAAGGGGAGTGAAGGAAGGCGATAGGGAAGGGAAGGTATAGGATTGAAGGGGAAGAAGGAATGGGAGGGAGGAGATATAGGAATGAAGGAGGAAGAAGGGATTAAGGGGAGGGAGAGGAAAGGGAGGAGATATAGAAGGGAAGGATAGGAGGGATAAAAAGAGATAAGGATGAAAAGAAAGAGAGATAGGATGCAAGAGAGAAGGAATAGAAAAAGGATAAAAAAGATAGAAGAATAGATAGCGAATATAGGAGATGAATAATAATAGGAAAAAGGAGAAAACAGGAGAAGAATAAGAAGAAAAAAAACAGTATATACAAAATAAAGAGAAATAACGAAAAAAATAGAAGAAAACAAATAAAAAATAGATAAAGGGGAGAGAGAGAGAGAGAGAGAGAGAGGAGAGAGAGAGAGAGAGAGAGAGAGAGAGAGAGAGAGAGAGAGAGAGAGAGAGAGAGAGAGAGAGAGAGAGAGAGAAGAGGGGAATAAGAAGGAGTCACAAGAGGGTAGAGGATACAGAAAGGTGACTGAGGGGAGGAAAGGGTATAAGGGGTATAAGGGGAGAGGTTAGGGGGGTAGATAAGGGGTATGATAGTGCATGATGGAGGAGGTGAGGGGAGGTGAGGGGAGGGGAGGGGAGGTGAGGGGAGGGGAGGGGAGGGGAGGGGAGGGGGAGGGGAGGGGAGGGGAGGGGAGGGAAGGTGATGGGGAGGAGAGAGGAGGTGAGGGGAGACAGTTGACAGGTAACTTGAGGGGAGTATAGCAAAATAGGACAGGTGGGTGATAAAGGGAGATTAAAAAGAAGGGGAAAGAAAGGGAGGGGAAATAAAGAGAGGGGAAAGAAATGGAGGGAAAATAAAGGGAGGGAAAATAAAGGGAGGGGAAAGAAAGTGGAGGGGAAAGAAAGAGAGGGGAAAGAAAGGGAGGGGAAAGAAAGGGAAGGGAAATAAAGGGAGGGGAAAGAAATGAAGGGGAAAGAAAGGGAGGGGAAAGATAGGGAGGAGAAAGAAAGGGAGGGGTAAGAAAGGGAGGGGAAAAATTAAGGGGAAAGAGAGGGAGGGGAAAGAAAGGGAGGGGAAAGAAAGGGAGGGAAAGAAAGGGAGGGGTAAGAAATATTAGATGGAAATAAAAGGGAAATAACAAAAAAAAGGGGTATGGATTAAGGAAATATTTGGGTAGAATGACAGATGATAAGAAAATGGAATAGGAAACCAAGGATAAAGAAGAGGAGAAGGAGGAGGAGGAGGAGGAGGAGGAGGAGGAGGAGAGAGGAGGAGGAGGAGGAGGAGGAGGAGGAGGAGGAGGAGGAGGAGGAGGCTGACATTATCAACATCTTCTGGGTTGACGCTCTTCTCCTCCTCCTCCTCCTCCTCCTCCTCCTCCTCCTCCCTCCTCCTCCTCCTCCTCCTCCTCCTCCTCCTCTCTAAAGTTTTCTGTCGTTAATCTATTCCTTATTTTTTAGTATCATTTTTTTTGTTTAAACTGTATATATATATTTATTTTTTTTGCTTTTAACTTAATTTTTTAAAGTCAATTATTGTTATTATTTTTGTTATTGTTTTGTTATTTCCATTGTTTCTTCTGTTCTTGTGTTATTATTGTGTGTGTAGTTATCTGTTAATTACGCTTTTATTATCTTTATTCCTTTATTCCTTCCTTCCTTCCTTCATTCTCATTAGTTATCAATTAAATAGAAAGAGATGAGAAGTGGTTCCCTCCCTCTCTCCCTCCCTCCCTCCCTCCCTCCCTCCCTCCCTCCTTCCCTCCCTCCCTCCCTCCCTCCCTCCCTCCCTCCCTTCCCTCCTTTTCATTCTCATCTACTTCCCTTCTCCCTTTCTTTCGCCTCTCTTATCCCATCATTCCATCTTCCTTCCATTTTCCCTTGTAATCTTTCCCCTCTCTTATGTCCTCTTTCCCTCCCTCTCTCTCTCTCTCTCTCCCTCGATCAACCTCCTCCTCTCCTCCTCCTCCTGTTCCTGCTACTCCTCGCAACCTCCTCCTCCTCCTCCTACTCGACTCTCTCTCTCTCTCTCTCGCTCTACACCCACCGCCCCCTCAAGCCGCCCCCCCCATCGCCCCCCGGCTTCATGTGCCCCCCCTTTAGATATTCTTTTGTGTCCCTAATGAGAGGAGGACAATAGTCTGTCAAAGACAAGAAAGGTGCTTCGTAAATAAGGTAAAATTAAACACCCTTGGGCATGCCATTGATTTGGAGGAAAAATCGATGTCTTTTTACTCTTTGTCTCAGTTCCAGAGGCGAGTCTCTCTCTCTTTCTCCTCCCTCTTATCCTTCATTATTCATTCTCCTTCTTCTTTCTTTTTTTTTCTTCTTTTTTTTTGGTTCACTAAAGGGTTTTTTTTTCAATGCACGTGAAGGTTATATTAGTTTTTCTTTTTTCTTTTCCTTTTTTTTTTCGTATGTTACCATTAATCTATGTTTCCTTATGTTTGTCTTCGTGTTTTGATTTAATTATATATACTTTGTGACGCTTTACGTGTGATTGTAATTATATAAAATGTTACTCAAGGTATATAAATAAATTAATAACACTCTGCCTTGCCTTCAAAAAATATAGATTAAATTTCATAAAAAAACAGAATTATATGAAAAGAATAAATAAAAAACAAATCTATACCACTTAGATAATGACAAATAGACAGAAACAGAAGTAGAAAAACAAAGAAGACACGTAAACAGTAAACAAACAAACACACAGGTAAACAAACACAAACAAACACAAAACTCACCTGTAATCCACCTGTACAGCAGCGCCATCTACAAAGGAAAAAAAAGACAAGTTACAAATAGTTTTAGCTGAACACGCACACACACACACACACACACACACACACACACACACACACACACACACACACACACACACACACACACACACACACACACACACACACACACACAGAAATAGAAACATATTATTCGTCCTTGATCCTCAAATTTCAGAAAAGCCGAGAAAGTGACAGCAGAGAGAGAGAGAGAGAGAGAGAGAGAGAGAGAGAGAGAGAGAGAGAGAGAGAGAGAGAGAGAGAGAGAGAGAGAGAGAGAGAGAGAGAGAGAGAGAGAGAGAGAGAGAGAGAGAGAGAGAGAGAGAGAGAGAGAGAGAGAGAGAGAGAGAGAGAGAGAGAGAGAGAGAATCACACCTAGTATCTACAAAAATCTGTAGTAACCTTAATCGACATTAATTGACACGCACCATAAAAAGTGAGAGAAAAAGAGAGAGAATCAGAAAAATATGTTTGTATAATAATTAATAAAAAACAACCGAAGCGGAAACTAACAAGGAAAAAAAGGAAAAAAGTACTAATAGAAAACTGGAATGGTGAAATAAACTATAACTTTTATCAATTTTCTGGTTTTTCTCGTGTCTATCATTTTTTTTATTTGTTTTTCATTTGGTAAAGAGACGTTTTTTTCTTAATCTTTCCGTCATAATTAAGAGAAGTTGTCATCATATCACCTTGCAATTATCCGCTGCAGGTGACATTCAACAAGAAAAATAACAAAATAATAACAAAAAATAACAATAAAAGACTTGAAACAATAATTAAATCGAGTTTTTCAAAAGTCATGTAATTTTTTTTTTTTTATCACTTAAGGAAAAAATGTAGAATATTCGTCATTATTTCAAATTATAAAAACATTGTTATTTTATTTCCTCTTAATACTTTACGTTAATACTTAAACAAATTGATAAGAAATTCAATAAATAAACGAGAATCTTTTACAAAATTTAAACTTTTGAAACTGAACAAACTTTACTTTTTTTTCAACTCGTAAAATAAAAACGATGGTAATTTTTTTTTTTCAATTCTCGTAAAATATAAATAAACTCAACACTAAAGATATATAAATGCACAAGAGAACATAAACAAAACAAGAACACAATTAGAAAACATATAATTAAGTCACAAATAAATTTCAACATATCGTCTTGAAACCATAACATAATAAATAAGTAACCAAAAAATAAATAAATAAATAAATAAATAATCATCACACAAACGAAAACGAAACGAAAATATATAAATAAAATAAACAAAAAAACAATGAAATTAAAACAAAAGATAAAAACAAAACATAAATAAGAACAAAAAGTTACACCAAAAAACAAAACAAAACAAACAGAAAACGACATGCAACACTAAGAAAAGAGTAAGAGGCAGGAGCAGAGAAGTAATCCTGAAAGAAAGAGGAGGAGGAGGAGGAGGAGGAGGAGGAGGAGGAGGAGGAGGAGGAGGAGGAGGAGGAGGAGGAGGAGGAGGAGGAGGAGGAGGAGGAGGAGGAATAACAGCAAGACGGTCGCACATGATGTCAATACAAATGACGTCAAAAGACCATCGACCATCCCCTGGAGACACAAAGGCGTTACCCCA
>JAPQNM010000001.1:1122515-1130015 GCA_029783475.1 Metacarcinus magister | reverse complement strand
ATATATACTTTCCTTCCCTCCTCCAATGTTCTCTTGCCTTGCTATTTTCTGCTATTATATTACGATTTAGTTACATATTAATCCTTTGCCCCAAACACAACGATATTTGGGGATTTTGTAGAGAGAGACAAAAAAGAGAAAAGAGAGAGAGAGAGAGAGAGAGAGAGAGAGAGAGAGAGAGAGAGAGAGAGAGAGAGAGAGAGAGAGAGAGAGAGAGAGAGAGAGAGATGTATATAAAGTGAGCAGATATTCACTGTGATTAATGTTCACGTTCACACGCACACGCACACACACACACACACACACACACATACATACATACACGAGTTAAAGTTTTTCGTCTTGTAATGTAACCTGTGTATGTGTGTGTGTGTGTGTGTGTGTGTGTGTGTGTGTGTGTGTGTGTGTGTGTGTGTGTGTGTGTGTGTGTGTGTGTGTGTGTGTGTGTCGTAACCCACCACCTGAACGAAACATTAATAAACGTGAACCAAAGGCATAGAAAATCCACATACCCCCCCTTTCACCTTTCCCATAATTCATCGTTCACCCCAAATCACTTACCATCAAACATACATATAATAACGTTTCATAAATCATCGTTCGTTATACATAGTTATCATTCATACACTGACACACAAGTTTTTTTTTATTTTTATCCATTATTCTATTTTTTTCTGGTAATCTTTTTTTTTTTGTTCTTAATCCCACTCCATGTTTTTAAAAAGTTATCGTCGACCGTCACAGATTCCAACGGGGTGACATTTTTGGAGAGATAATTTCTAGAGATAATTCTGAAGATAATTTCTGGAGATAATTTTTGGATATAATTTCTGGAGGTATTTTCAGGAGATAATTTCTGGTTTGCACGAAGATCAGATTGGAAATGACAGTTTGTGTTCAGAAAATTGCTATTAATCATACATCAATTTCCTTGTTAGTGAGAGAGAGAGAGAGAGAGAGAGAGAGAGAGAGAGAGAGAGAGAGAGAGAGAGAGAGAGAGAGAGAGAGAGGAGAGAGAGAGAGAGAGAGAGAGAGTCACGCCAAACAGGTCACGACAACACTGACATACACGACTTCAGGACAACATTTCTCATCCTCCAATCACTTCCTAATCTCTCTTCATTCTCTCTTCTGATTGGTTATCTCCATTTGTCTCTTTGTTATTGGTCCTTGACTCTCTCACACACACGCACATAAACACGTACATATACCTATACCTACATGTAATCAGGTGTACATGAAGTTATGAGTTTACCTGAGTTGGGGTTGAACAGGTAAGTTGTCAAGGTCATGTGTGTGTGTGTGTGTGTGTGTGTGTGTGTGTGTGTGTGTGTGTGTGTGTGTGTGTGTGTGTGTGTGTGTGTGTGTGTGTGTTGTTGAATTATTGCATGACGTATATATGTATGTTTTATATAGTATGTATGTTATAATTTCTTTTGTAGATTATTATGTATATCAAATTAATGAATAAAATGGGTCTTTTTTTTCTATATCTATGTAGTTTATGTATTAATATGAATACCAAAATCATACATACATACATACATAGACAGTGTGTAGTGAACTCACCCAGTCACACACACACACACACACACACACACACACACACACACACACACACACACACACAGACACACACACACACACACACACATCCTCCCCCACACTTATTCTGTACCTTAGAATTTAGTCCAAAACAATAATTACCAAATCGCACACCTCCCCCCCCCCTCTCTCTCTCTCTCTCTCTCTCTCTCTCTCTCTCTCTCTCTCTCTCTCTCTCTCTCTCTCTCTCTCTCTCTCTCTCTCTCTCTCTCTCTCTCTCTCTCTCTCAAACCCAAGAACGTTTCATTTTTCGATTTTTCTGCTATCGGCGACGCACCAACCAGCACCGCCATGGAAAACAACACCCTCCCGCTGCATAAATAGCTGGAATCGCGGCTCAAAGACAGTGCAAGGGCTAACGGGGATGACCGAGCACGCCGTTGAAATCTTAGTCTTTACACCGTCCTCGCCTCACATCTTGTTTATCGCCTTCCCGCCATTTCAGAAAGACTCGGGAATTATCGTACGTCTGGCCATCCAACGCCACCCACGATTCATCCTTTGGTGTAGAAATTATCATCAATAACTGGTCGCAAAAACTTGTCGAAACCAGCGATTGAGAAGGTATTTTCTTATTGTATTTTGGGAAGCTGCAAAGTCGCCGATGCAAGGTGATAATTACACCTGGTGATTACCTTGGCCTAATCAGAGAGGAGGGATGACTAATTGATATCACATGGTACCACATAATGCGAGGCGTCTCAGGCGGTGTCCTTGTTAAGTAAGGTTGTCGAGGATTCACTAATATTTGGGACTCACTCTCAGACCAAGAGAGTACGCTGATTTTCCACTTATTGGGGAATTCTAAGGTGGTTTTTTTTCTTTGGTGTTGGTTAAGAAAAGGAGAATGAATGTTAGTTTTTTTTTCTTCTTTCCTTTCTATCACTGGGATGGCAGAGATGTAAGTTTTTTTTCTTTTTTACTATCACTTTTTTTTTCTTCTTTTTTTTTGGTTAGAAGGGGAGAGTAAATGTTAGGTTCTCTCGTGTGTGTTTGTGAAGTATGTATTAAAACCTTTGTGTGTGTTTGGAATGTTTGAATGTCTTGCTCGTTACATTATCTTAGTTTGATCTTGTTCTCAATTTTGTTCTTAATATATGTTATGTTTGTGATGTTAGAGATTATAAGAGCTGTTGGTTATCAGAGTGATATCATTACTATCATTTGTTCAGTTTTAAAAGTGTTCTACTCAAACTTTGATAATCTTTAAGAAATCATGTAAGGTTTCGTCTTTTATATTTTTGTTCTTACTTATTAAGAAACCAACAATTTATTTTTTATCTAAAGTTTTTATTTTTTATCTGTAAATCACTTATCAACTGTAAAAATATGACTGAATTAAGAAAAAGTAATATTATTGATCACAATTATAACATATCATTAGTAAAACGTCATCATAAAACAAAATATCACAATAATATCAGTTTACACTTTTTCATATCAAACTATTTCGTCTATCAATCCAAATCTATCTATTTTACATACACACAAACAAACAAACAAATCACAAACCGTAAACAAACCATCAAGCAAAAATCAAAACAGAAACCAACACACAACACACACACAAAAGAAGAAGAAGAAGAAGAAGAAAAAGAATCACTGACACACACCAACACCACCGCCTATCTCTATCCTCCTCGCCTAGCTTCCAGTCCTACCCGGGAGAGGGCGCGCAAAAGACAACATCAAAGACAATCATAAAAGTCAATGGTTTACGAGAATCAGGCGATAAATCAGGCGGTCAAGGGTGGGTCTCGCCTTCGACAATACGGCTTGTTAGAAGGGGAAGCCATGGAGCTGATTTATGTCTCAATCCTGCTCAAAAAGGTGTGGCAACATTGTCTACGATTGTCAGTGATACCAACCTCACCGCACCTGTACAGAGAGAGAGATAGGGAGAGAGGACTAAAAGAGAGAGAGAGGGCTAAAAGAGAGAGAGAGAGATATGTGTTTTCTATCTGAAATTCATGTTTTTGTTATTTTTTATTTCTTATATATCCTATTTGTGTCCTCTTTTATTTTTCTGTCTCCGTTTTCATCATCACTCCTCTATTCCAACACCAGATTTTCCTCCTTTCTTTCTTAATTCATATTTTATTTACCCTTCTATCTTCTATCTCCCTCTTTCAATAAATATAGCATCTCTCCTCATATTTTCCTCTCTTCATTCTTCTTCTCCTGCGTCTCCTTCTCTTCTGTTCGGAGGGAGAGAGAGAGAGAGAGAGGAAGAAAGGGAAGGGGAGGACGGGAGGAGGGGAAGAAAGGGAGGCGGAGGAGGGGAAGAAAGGAGGGGGAAGGGGAGGAGGAGGGGAAGAAGGGGTCGCTTATAACCCACTTAGAGTAACAATATTTTGTGCTTACTTCCTTGAGGCAATCTGGGAATAGCGTGATGTATGGCCAATAGAGGGCCTCCTTGTCCCTTCCTACCCCCTCCCCCCCCGCCCCCGCCACTGTCCCCTCACTGCCCGAACGAAACACAAAGACACAACGAAGAAAAAGAAGGACCCTGAATGTTTACCCTTCGTTCACCCTCTCGTCCTATCGCTATCCCTTCACCTATAATAAAAACAGCTTCGGTGGTCCTACAAACACACATTCCCAAACCATATCCTGAACTAGCTTGAAAATCCAACCAATGACCTTGAAATTATAACCCAAAACACGAGGATATGAGAAAAATCGGTATGTGAGGGGAAATTTTCTCGGCGAGGGGAAAGAAAAGAGGGGAAAAGAGGGGAAGATACGTATTTATGATCTATCAATGAGTTGTTTTACGGCTGAGAGGCACAGGATAATGGCGCAACGCTGATGGCTACCCGATTTATGGCGTTGAGAAGGGCGCAGAAACGATATTCAGGCTATATTAGGTTACTTAGACAGGCGGGACGAGGGGAAAGCGTGGGTGGGTGAGAGTGCGTGAGTGAGGGGAGAGTGAGGGGAGAAGAGAGGATAAGAGGGGATGTCTGCGTGGGTGGATATATGTGTGTGTGTGTGTGTGTGTGTGTGACCACTCCTGACTTTCCTCGCTCTAAATCACACGCCCACACTAACAGTCAAGTCGCCTACCCACTCTCTCTCTCTCTCTCTCTCTCTCTCTCTCTCTCTCTCTCTCTCTCTCTCTCTCTCTCTCTCTCTCTCTCTCTCTCTCTCTCTCTCTCTCATACCTGCATGGACACACCTGGGTTTCAAAGGACAGGTGTGATTATTAATGAGCACACTTTAACACACGTGCGCATTTGCAAAGAGTAAAATTCATCACGTAAATTCTAGCTTCTAATTCTCGCGTCTTGAGTTCGTTGTCAAAAGAGGTTGCAACATTTTTCATTTAATATACACTGGCGACATGAATAATAATAATAAAAAATAAAAAAAAAATAAAAAAATAAATAAAACATGGGTGTGTCTCAAAAAACGTACACACACTTATACATACATACATAGGTATACGCACATGGGCAAACAAGGAAACGTACATGGGTTTGGGTAGGGGAAGGGAGGGTTTGAAGGTATGTCCGGAGGTAGAATTTACGTACATGTAGGTGTACGTACATATGAGCGTGGATAATTGCACGCACATGGCTTAGGTCACGCACACGCACACGCACACGCACACACACACACACACACACACACACACACATACACATACACAACACAACACACCACGCACACACATACACATACATATACACACACACACATACACATACACACGCACCACACACACACACACACACACACACACACACACACACACACACACACACACGATCAATTGTGGTTCTTGAAGTATAAAGCGTGAAATTAATTAACATATAATAATAATAATAATAATAATAATAATAATAATAATAATAATAATAATAATAATAATAATAATAACAATGATAATTCCTTGCCACACCTTACCTTCAGCTAATGAGAATCAGGTGAGGAAAGGTAACATTAGTTTGTTTGTTTGTTATATAAAAGTCTCTCCACTTTTCTTTCTCTCTTTCTTCCACTTTACCTCCACCCCCCTCTCCTCTCTTCTCTCTCTCTTATCTTTCTTTCCTCCACATTAAGAGCTTCCTCAATGCAAGAGAGAGAGAGAGAGAGAGAGAGAGAGAGAGAGGAGAGAGAAGAGAGAGAGAGAGAGAGAGAGAGAGAGAGAGAGAGAGAAGAGCGAGAGGAGAGAGAGATGAGAGGAGATGAGGAAAAGGAGAGAGAGAGAGAGAGAGAGAGAGAGAGAGAGAGAGAATCCCTCACTCACTTTTTAACAGACTCACTTTATACTTAATCTTGATACACAAAAAGACTTCCTTCTTCGTTTTCTTTATCGTTCCATAAACAACCTAATTCAAACGATAGACGAGAATAAGAAAAAGAAAATAAAAATAAGAAAAAAAGAAAGAATAAAAAGAAAGAAAGAAAAACAAGACAAGACACATTCGTCCTACAGAAGAATAATAATAAAAAATAATAAAATAAAATCGCATTAACAATAACCATAAATTACTATTAAACGTAACCAACCACTTTCCAAATCCAAAAATCACTCCATGGAACCAACAAAAACAAAAACAAGATAACACACACACACACACACACACACACACACACACACACACACACACACACACACACACACACACACACACACACACACACACACACACTAACCCAACCCACCCAAAACAAAATAGCATTAGAACCCTTATAAGTCGAGTCTCAACCTTTAAAACCACTATCGATACAAGATCAAGATTCACAAAAACGCTGCTTCTCTTTCTTCACAGCATCAATGGCGGGTCTTACTCCGTCTTTCCTTCAGAGAACTTGACAGAAGAGAACGATTTACGAACATACAACAAAGTACCAACCCACACGCAGCACAAGGTTGAAAATCCAATTACCTAAACCCTTGTGGATGACCCTTAGAAGCCCTTGGGAGGCGGTAGGAAGGGCAGTGGACCTCAACCTTTCACTGATAGGACAATGTGGTTTAAAGAAGATGTCAGGAGTCAATACGGAAGGTAGGGAGCCGCCTGATCGCATCCCATAAAGTAGAAAGACGAAGTTACAGTGTATTCTACGAGGTAATGTACTGACGGAGGAGGAGGAGGAGGAGGAGGAGGAGGAGGAGGAGGAGGAGGAGGAGGAGGAGGAGGAAGGAGAGGAGGAGGAGGAGGATGAAAGAGGTAAGATATGAGAGGAAAAGAAAGAACACAATTTATGTACAGATATTCAACTCAATTCAGATAAAAAATAAAGAAAAGAATCACAGAAAAAAATTAAAGAAAAGTTAAAACACGTGTTCTTAGGAAAACAAAATAAAAAATAACAATAAGAAAAAGAAAAAAAACAGAAAGAAAGAAGAATTAGAAAAGAACTAAAAAAGGAATAACGAAAAGAGGAAGAGAAGGACAAGAAGGAGGAAGCAAGAGAGAGGGACAGAAAAGAGAAAGAGAGAGAGAGAGAGAGGAGCTGGGACGAAAAGCCAGAGGAGAATCTAAGGAACCACAAATATGGCGACTGAATGTCCTGTCACACTTACCAAAGTAGTAGGAGCCGATAAATAATAGAGAGAGAGACTTCCTGGGCTACTGTGTCATGGGGGGGGGGAAGGGGTGAAGGGGTGAAGGGGGGGAAGGGGGGGAAGGGACAGGGAGGCTAGTATGGTTAAGGAATAGGAGAAGGAGGAGGAGGAGGAGGAGGGAGATAAAGACAGGGAAAGGACAGAGAGAAAGAGAGAGAGAAAGAGGGATATAGAAGAGAGAGGTGACAGGAGTGGGTATGTGTATGGGTGTGGGTATGGGTATGGGAGGGAGAGGAGAGATATGGGGAAGAGAAATGTAGAGGTTAAGTAATGGGAGATGGAAGGAGGTGAGGTGAGAAGGGAGGAGGAAGGGA
>JAPQNM010000001.1:1115015-1117515 GCA_029783475.1 Metacarcinus magister | reverse complement strand
GGTTAATGAGGTTACTTATTGCAGGTGATAGTGATGGGGTCCGGAAGGGGGGTGAAAGGGGGGTGAAGGGGGGGGGTGATTGCGGTAATGGAGGTGGTGACAGAGTTACTGATGGTGATGAGCAAACTAGGATCACCCGGATTTAAAAAGCACTATTCAATCGGACTCTTAATTTACGGAAAATGATGGGGTTTAGTATGAGCTATAGACCCTAATGTGCCCTTCATGGGAGGATGGGTTCAGGGGGGGAAGGGGGGGAAGGGGTAGAGGGAGGGATGAAGGGATGATGGGATGGATGGAGGGAAGGGAAGGGAAGGAAAGGGAACCACAAGAATAGAGAGAAAAAAATGGTTAGTGAAGAAGATGAAATGGATAAAGATGAAAGAATTGATAGAAAAAGAGAGAATTTGTAGTAATAATGATAATAGTAGTAGTAGTAGTAGTAGTAGTAGTAGTAGTAGTAGTAGTAGTAGTAGTAGTAGTAGTAGTAGTAGTAGTAGTAGTAGTAGTAGTAGTAGTAGTAGTAGTAGTAGTAGTAGTAGTAGTAGTAGTAGTAGTAGTAGTAGTAGTAGTAGTAGTAGTAGTAGTAACACCATACCACAATCACTACTATTATCATTATCCCTATTACCACCACACACACACCCACACACACGCACACACACGCACACACACACACACACACACACACACACACACACACACACACACACACACACACACACACACACACACACACACACAAAACTCCCACAGCCACAATACACAATCTCATTTTCCACGCCACGGTAAAGTGTTCATACGCTAATTAATTTTCAGTAAAGTATAACACAAACACGTCAACTACGAAGCACATCTCAGCCACCGACAACATCCTTTCACATTAAACTGATATCAGAGAGAGAGAGAGGGGGAGAGGGGGGTGGGGGGAGAGAGGGAAATATAAAGACCATTCCCCCTTACACACAAAAGCCATATTCACCCTTAACCTCACTTCACTTCCCTTCACTCTCCCTTCATCCACTCATCCACTTTACCTCCGTCATAATCCACTTACTGACTCCAAATGTTGCTAATTATTCCAATGATTTCTGCCTTTTTTTCGATTTTCACCTGGAACAAGACAGGTGAGGTTATTTTAATCAACTAGCGACACCAGGTGGTTTGGGCCAGGTATTCTAGGTTGGGGGAGGAGGAGGAGGAGGAGGAGGAGGAGGAGGAGGAGGAGGAGGAGGAGGAGGAGGAGGAGGAGGAGGAGGAGGAGGAGAGTAGTGAGTTGATAATAAAATTCCCTTTACATTTTCTTACATGTTTTGTCTATGTTCATTAATTTTCCTTCATATGTTTTATTATCCTTCATTCCTCCTTCCTCTCTTTTTCTTTTTCTCCTTCCTTCCTTCCTCTTCCTGTTTCTTCTATGCATCATGTGAGCGATAAATCATTTCACATTTTATCGTTCACGCAGGGCAGTTAACTTCCACAGCATGGCTATAAAAACATTGTTTCTTCAGAAATTATGATTTTTAATAGACTAAGTAAATGGGTCTTATTTTTTTCTTGTTTTCATTTTCTTTGCTCGTATTTCCTGGGCTCATTTTCTCCTCCATTTTACAGCTTCACAATTCATAAAGCTAATTCCAGATTCGTGATCACCATGTCCGAGAACCCCTTGGTACCAATGTTCATGAGTTGTGTTGAAATATAAACAAAACCTAAACCTTAACCTAACCTAACCTAACCTAACCTAACGTTTCCCACCCATTTGACTTCTTGGCTGAAATCATGTTTTTTTTCAATAACTCCAAAAGTATGAGGTTTACGTGAACACTATAGCATAGTCAAGAAAGAGTAAGAGACGTGCATTCTTTTGTACTATAGTGAAATGGAATTGGAATGTAGGTATAGATGTAGGTATGTAAACAGTACTTTTAATAACTTTTAATCAGTTATAATCAGTTTTGGTTCGCTAACAGTTCAAGATATGGAAACCAAATAACATTTATACGTTATATTGTGTAGATTTAGGATAGACAATCTCTATGTATTGTTGTCATATGAATTGAATTGTTTTTACTCGTTGTGTGTGATCGTAAACAAGACGTAACTATGTCTCACTCAAGGATGGCTAAGTGTAGTGTAACAACTCGGCTCATGATTGGCTGGCAGCAATTAGCAATCAGTCTCTGCACCAATCAGAGGTGATGTCTTACTTTCTCCTTCACCCCAAACAGGATACACGTTCTGGACATCAATATTATAATTACAAATGGAGAATAATAACAAAAAATAAATTAACGAAAGATAATTGAAGGTAAGGAATCAGGAAGTACAGGTGAGATAAATGAAAAAATAAGAATAAATAAATAAATAAATAAATGGATAAATAATATAATACAGATAGGAACAGGTAAGAGAATAGAACAGGTAAATGATACACGTTCATCACCTGTATAGATAATTAAATAAACCAAAAAATAGCAAATAATAATAATAATAATAA
>JAPQNM010000001.1:1100015-1112515 GCA_029783475.1 Metacarcinus magister | reverse complement strand
GAAATAATGACTTTTTTCCCCGCGTTATACGGCTCAGTGGCGTGTGACATGCAAGCTGAAAATACACACTCATTTGATTTCACTTTAATTATAACCCCGTATTGTTGTTATCATTATTGTTAGTATTATCATTATTAAAACTACTATTCCTACTACAAATGAAACTACACACAACTAAAAATAAGACAACCAAACAGACAGACAGACAGACAGACAGACAGACAGAGGGACAGACAGATAGACAGACAGACAGACAGACCACCAGCTCCAATAATCCATGTCTCTGAGCTGTCAGTCACCACGTAGCGCGCCATTCAACCTATCAATTGCTGTCATTTGGTCGGTAGTTTTAGGCAATTACCTGTGTGCATTGTCAACCCACCTGTCCCCCCTTACCTGGGAGTCCCCCTTACCTGTCCCCCTTACCTGTCGAGCCTCCATTAAGTCAGGTGAACCCTTTTTCGCGCCATCATCCCAAGGGGTTCATAATCTTTTTAGTTATCTATCAGGTTAATGTATCGATCGTGTGTGTGTGTTTGTGTGTAAGGTGTGAAGGTGTGTTTGTGTGTGTGTGTGTGTGTGTGTGTGTGTGTGTGTGTGTGTGTGTGTGTGTGTGTGTGTGTGTGTGTGTGTGTGTGTGTGTGTGTGTGTGTGTGTGTGTGTGTGTGTGTGTGTGTGTGTGTGTGTGTGTGTGTGTGTGATTTGATTAAGGCGTTGCGAGGTGCGGGAGAGAGTGCGCGAAATGTATGTAGTATTCCAGTTATTTCATCCTTCCTTTCATCCTTCATTCCTTCCTTCTTTCCCTTTACGAATATATATAAAAATAAAAACATATTACCTACATCACTGACCTAACTACAACCATACACCATAACACACAATAACACACACACACACTAGTTACACCACTGAAAGATTATCACTAAATTGGGGTACGTACAATACAAGCATAGATTTTGGTAACAACTCTAACTACCACTACTACTATTATCACTGACGTAAATTACTATTATTAACTTAAAATTTCGTCCTGGAATCGCCTTGCATAAATCACAGCGGGAGACTCCACAGCGCTTCCTCTTCTTCCTCCTCAATGCTGTGTTACGTATGTATGTGTGTGTGTGTTACTCTTGTTTTCTTTCTTTAAGTGTGACAGTTATTTTGCTTTGTGTGTCAAGAATGATGTGGAGTCACGCCAATATGTATGTATGTGTGTGTGTGTGTGTGTGTGTGTGTGTGTGTGTGTGTGTGTGTGTGTGTGTGTGTGTGTGTGTGTGTGTGTGTGTGTGTGTGTGTGTGTTTTAGTGTGTGTGTGTGTGCAACAGGGTTCAAACACCTGCAGTCCAGTCCAGTCTAACCACCAGCAAATGCAAGCAAGTCAAAACGGTGACCCTAAAACACACTTTCGTAATCTTTAACAAACAACTTTTTTTTTTTCACACGCAAAAAAAAAAGAAAGAAAGAATGAAAGAAAAGTGACACACACACACACACACGAAACAAACATACATACCTGCATAACCCATCCCATAAACAACCTCAATCATACCTTAAATCAAAACACACACACACACACACACACACACACACACACACACACACACACACACACACACACACACACAAACACACACACAGCCTTGGATAGGATAGCATGTAGGTAAGATATGAAAAGACAGCATGTGTGTATGTGCGTGTGTGTGTGTGTGTGTGTGTGTGTGTGTGTGTGTGTGTGTGTGTGTGTGTGTGTGTGTGTGTGTGTGTGTGTGTGCGTGTATGTATGTGTGCGTGTATGTCCAACCAGGTGAGTTACGTGTACGTGAATTCTACTAATCAGCTACACCTGGTTGGGTCAAAATCATACTTCCTTCACCTTTACCTGAAGTCTCATCTATCACGTGTTTAACAAAGAAAATACCTACGAGTTGACTTTCTGGAGCCGACACATTTTATACAGGAGGAGGAGGAGGAGGAGGAGGAGGAGGAGGAGGAGGAGGAGGAGGAGGAGGAGGAGGAGGAGGAGGAGGAGGAGGAGGAGGAGGAAGCGGAGGAGGTAGAATTTATTACATCTTCCACCAGCATTAGAGGTCAAACTTGCACTAAATTGAGGTGAGGTCAATGTGTGTGTGTGCGTGTGTGTGTGTGTGTGTGTGTGTGTGTGTGTGTGTGTGTGTGTGTGTGTGTGTGTGTGTGTGTGTGTGTGTGTAAGAGGTTATAGGTTATGTGCGTGCGTGTGTGTGTGTTAGGTCAAAGGTCATCTAATAGTAGTATAAACAAAGAGGTCACATGGATTATAAAGCATTGAACACCACTACAGTAAAGGGTTTGTATGTAGAAACAATACTGGAACGTACTAGTAAGAGGTCACACTTACAAAACAAGGTCAAATCAGGTCAAACAAAGTCAAGAAAGGTCAAACAAGGTCACACACTTACAAAACAAGGTCAAATAAGGTTAAAAAAGGGTATAATAAGGTCAAACTATGTTAAATATGATCAAACAAGGTCAAATAAGGTCATACAAGGTCAAATTGGGTCAAAAAATGTTAAATAAGGTCACACACTAATAAACAAGGTCAAACAAGGTTAAACAAGGTCAGAAAAGGGTCAAATAAGGTCAACTAAGGTCATATATAGTACCAGATCCGGCCACGTGTTAACCTAACCGCCTCAACATTAACCATGGAATCAAGTGCCAAAAATGACCTCAGAAATCACGAAAAAATGGCACTAGTCAAGAAAAATCTGGCACACAAGAGGCAGTAAGTTAAGAAAGTCTAGAAATACATTGTTTTACATACACATCAACACTTCAGAACACACACACACATACACACATACACACATACACACACACACACATGCATACCACACCTGTCACCTCATGCAGTCACGACAGGTGTGTACATATATACGTACGTGCATGTGTGTGTGTGGGTGTGTATGTATATGTATGTGTGTGTGTGTGTGTGTGCGTCAGGGGGAGCGCAAACCCCTCACACATCACCTGTACATGGTAGTTTGACACTTTCATTACGGTTCTCTTAATTTACTGTATTTTTACCTGCGTTACCTGACGGCGTGGAAGGGCAGGCTCATGTTCGATATTAGCTCCGTCAGGTGGGTCAGGGAGCGTCATATTCCCTGTCGCGTTACCCGGCCACTGCGTCATCACTACACGCCGCGGGATGACCGACGCTCAACCGACAGCGAGGAAAAAGCGAGACAAACACACACACACACACACACACACACACACACACACACACACACACACACACACACACACACACACACACACACACACACACACACACACACGCGCGCATACATACATACATACACACCGGACAACGACATCCAGCGTAGAAATGTGGAAAATTTGATATAGCTTGTGAAGTGTGTTAGTGGTAGTGATAGTGGTAGTAGTAATAATAGTATAGTAATAGTAGTAGTAAGAGAAGGAGGAGGAGGAGGTAGAAGAGGAGGAGGTAGAGGAGGAGGAGGAAGAGGTATAGGAGGAGGAGGAGGTGTATTTTGATGTGTATTACGCTAACAACACACCGGTCTCAAGTCTAGCAAGGCAGGAGAGGTTGGGTCTCGACGTTAGCAAAAGAGGAAAGACTTTGATCTTACTGAGGAGATATCAGTGTGCTTCATACCTTGTCTAGGAGGAGGAGGAGGAGGAGGAGGAGGAGGAGGAGGAGGAGGAGGAGGAGGAGGAGGAGGAGGGGAGGAGGAGGAGGAGGAGGAGGAGGAGGAGGAGGAGGAGGAAGAAGAAGAGTGGTAGAGGATGATGATGCTAAAGAGGCAAAATAATAATAATGATAATGATATAGCAAAAGAAAACCTGGAACGAAGAATAATGAAAGAGCCAAAATAGAAAAGACGTAAAAAAAACAAAAAAATAAAAAAATAACAACAATAAAGAAAATACAACACCAAAAAAACAACTTATTGATCATAAAATAAAAAAACCGCAAATTTAAAAACAGACCAAAAACCACAGATCCTAAACAATAAAAAAAAAAATAAATAAATAAATAAATGATATGTAAACAACCGAAAAACACAAACCAATCAACCAAAAAAAAAGAGAATCGAGAGACCCAAGATTCGACACCCAAATACTGAAGAGGAACCAGACCTACGTAGCATATTAAGGAAGAGGACAAGGAGGAGGAGGAGGAGGAGGAAGAAGAAGAGGAGGAATAGGAGGAAGAAGAGGAGAAGAAAGACATGTAGAAAGAAGGAGGAGGAGGAAGAGAACATGTAGGAGGAAGAAGAGGAAGATATATAGGAGGAGGAATACATGAAGGAGGAGGAGGAGGAGGAGGAGCTGTTACCTTCCACCTCACCGCTCCGTTAACTCTCACCTGTAATCAAGAACGTCTTCAGGTGCACAACAACAATTAATTACACCTGTCTTCAAAGGTACGCCCGTGTGTTATGAAGGTGAGCGGACTTGATTGTACCTGAAGAGAGCGCGTGACGAAAAATACTTGGACTACCTGGAAGAACGCCCCCCTTTGCCCCCCTTGTGCCCCCCTTACCTTGCCTTGCCCCCCTTGTACCCCTCTTGCCCCTTCCCCCTTGCCTTGCCCCCTTCTCGTCACCCCCATGGCTAGTAGTACCACTTTTAAAATTCCTTAGTGAATTTATGTTTTTTTTCATATTATTTTTTCATTAGTTTTTTTTTGTTGCAAATTTCCAGGTATTATCCAGAATAGATAGATGAGTTTTTTTTTTTATAGATATGATTTCTGTTTCACGTGTCACTTTTAATTTCGTTTTTCGTTTTCTTCTTCTTTCTCTTTCTGTTATTATTTGTTTTTATTCGTTTTATTTGTTTGTTTGCGAGGCGTGAAAATGAGAGAAGTAAGTGTCGGTTGGTGTAATATTGTTTGCAAGAACGATTCTGTTTTGCTTTGACGACGAAGGATTAGATTATGTAGACAATTCTGAGAGAGAGAGAGAGAGAGAGAGAGAGAGAGAGAGAGAGAGAGAGAGAGAGAGAGAGAGAGAGAGAGAGAGAGAGAGAGAGAGAGAGAGAGAGAGAGAGAGAGAGAGAGAGAGAGAGAGAGAGAGAGAGAGAGAGAGATGGGATGGGGGGGAGGACAGAGAGGCGTAACGGAACAGACAAGTACTATAAACAAGTCAACACACACACACACACACACACACACACACACACCACATCACATCACATTAACCAATTGAAACTTAGTGTGGGAGTCGAACTGGGACTGCAAATAATGGGGATAGGAAGTACACTCATCAGTCACGCCTCACATACAATCACACAATCACACAACAACTTTCCCAGCACAAAAAAAAACACAATTAAGGACCTAAAACCCTAACTATCCCAGCCATAAATCGAAGCTATTGATTGTAGACAAGTAATTATTATCTTAAGGACCCTAATTTATCCTGGAAGCAGTATGGGAGCTAAATTTTTGAAGGGTATGAGAAGTTTTTAGCTATCTCATTTATCTGTCTCATTTATTTGCCCTTGAGTGTGGGAGCTGCAAGAGGGGAGACTAATGCATTATTTGAACCTCTAAGCTACGGTGGTACTGTATTTATCGCACCTGAGAAGCTGTTCTGCGAGAGTACACCACCTAGATGCCGTGTGAAGAGGAACAGTAGTTGATCACCTTTCTTCGTTTCCCTCCCTCTTCCCCTTCCCCTCTCCTTCCTTACCCCTTCCCTTACCTTTCTTCCTTCCCTCTTCTCCCTAGCCTTCCCTTCCCTCGCCTTCCTTCTACTTCCCTTCTCTTCCCCTTCCCCTTTCCTTTCTCCTCCCTCCCTCCCTTCTCCTTTCCTTACCCCTCCCTCTCTTCTCCTCTCCTTTCTTCCCCTTCTTTCCCTTCTCTTCCCCTCCTTTCTTTCTCCTTCCATACCCCTCCCTCTCTTCCCCTTCCCTCCCTTCCCCTTCCACTAACTTCCCCTCCTCTTTCCCTTCCCTCCCTCCCTCACCTTCCCTCCCTCCTGTCTACTGCTTCACTTGAGCGAGGAGAGGTAAGCTTCCCTTCACCTGTACAGCTAATTAAGGACCGCTAACACACCTGTCTGTAAACAACCCTCCAGTTTTATTCTTCTTTTTTTTGTGTTCCTCCTATATTTTACCTGTCCAGACGAAGATTTATCGAGCACCTGTGATTAGTGGGAAGAAAATTTTGGGGTTGATGGAAAGGTTGTGTTCACGGTGAAATTGTTGGGTTAATGTGTGTTCTTGTAACGTTTGTTTGTTTGTTTGTTTGTTTGTGTGTTTGTGTGTTTGTTACTGTATCAAACTTGTGAGAAAAAGAGAGAGAGTGAGAGAGTGAGAGAGAGAGAGATAATCAACAAACACCTAATAAAGAATAGGAAAAGAAAACTCAAAACAGAATAAAAAGGGAGAGGAAGATGCAAGTAAAAGAGAGCAGGAAGGAGAGAAGGAGGAGGAAGGGAAGGAGGAAGGAGGAGAGGAAGATGGAGGGAGGGAGGGAGGGAGGGAGGGAGGGAGGGAGGGAGAAGAAAAGTATTGATAGTGTTGTCGGGGTAAGGAAGGGAGGAAGGGAGGAAGGGAGGAGGAGGAGGAGGGAGGAGGAGGAGGAGGAGGAGGAGGAGGAGGAGGAGGAGGAGGAGGAGGAGGAGGAGGACAACGTCACATCTCCTTTAAGAAAGAGTGAAGGAGAGAGATCAGCAAACCCCCCTTTTCTTACCCCCCCTTTTTCCTCCTTCCCCCCTCCTTCTCTCCCTCCTTCCCTCCCTCTCCTCAGTTTATTGCCTCTGATACCTCCCCAAACAGCAGGAAGCAGGAAGAGAGAGAACGAAGAGAGAGACAGAGAGAGAGGAGAGAGAGAGAGAGAGAGAGAGAGAGAGAGAGAGAGAGAGAGAGAGAGAGAGAGAGAGAGAGAGAGAGAGAGAGAGAGAGAGAGAGAGAGAGAGAGAGAGAGAGAGAACGAAGAGAGAGAACGAAGAGAGCGAATGAAAGGGAAAAATCTTCACAGGTCATGAAAACAGAATTAGTAAATAAAAAAAAGAAAGAAAGAGGAAATAACTGCAAGAAGAAAGAAAAATAATAATAAAAAACAAATACACACAAATGAACCCAAAAACAGATACACATGCAAGTCAAAATAAAGACAACAAAAAGAAAACAAAACATAAAAAAACAAAACATACATGAATAAAAAAAACACAAACATAATCAACAACTCGCAAAATCACACACAAAAATAATACAAAATAAAAAAAACAAAAAATATTCACAAACAAAACAAACAAAACAAAATACACATTAAAAAACAACAATTACAACACAACAATAAAGCACGGAGCATAACCTGTACTTAACCTGCACCAAACACGTATTTCAGGGCTCAACATTAAGCCCGGGTTAAGTATTGGCCACACACACACTCCCTTTACTTATTGCAAAACGGAACACGCCTTTACTGCCTCTTAAGACGGCGGTGGTTCTCGTCTTCTCTCGTAAAGTTAGATTGAAGTGCGTTGAATCACTGTTCGGAACGCTTCGAACTGCATAGCGAATCAGTCTCCTTGGGTTCATGATTTAAATTGATAGAGTGAAGCTGAGATTTGTGATGTTCAATTCTTTATTTATTTTTTTTGTTTCTTCTTCGTAATGAGTTTTTATCGTTTGTTTTTCTTCTGTGTATGTATTTCATTTTAACTTTTTTCTGTATCTTCTTTCTTTTACTTTTTCTTTTATTTTCTTCCTTCACTAAAATACTGAACAGGTAAGAAAGAAACTAACATCACCTGCATTGGTAATTAGTAAAGCCCAACAGGTGAGGTCAAAGGTCTCTCTCTTCTCTTTCTCTCTTCTCTCTTTCTCTCTCTCTCTCTCTCTCTCTCTCTCTCTCTCTCTCTCTCTCTCTCTCTCTCTCTCTCTCGCGAAGGTCCAATTTCTTGTCATTTATTATGGATTCTGAGTTTTCTTACAAACTTAAATTAATTACGCAACCTCCCTTGTAGCTACCTTTAAAACACACACACACACGCACACACGCACGCACACACGCACACACACACACACACACACACACACACACACACACACACACTTCATATAACTTTTTTCCTGCAGTCATTCTTCAACGTAAAAAAAAAGAGAGAGAGAGAGAGAGAGAGAGAGAGAGAGAGAGAGAGAGAGAGAGAGAGAGAGAGAGAGAGAGAGAGAGAGAGAGAGAGAGAGAGAGAGAGAGAGGAGAGAGAGATGAGAGAGAGAGAGAGAGAGAGAGAGAGAGAGAGAGAGACGAGAGAGAGGAGAGAAGAGAGAGAGAGAGAGAGAGAGAGAGACGAGGGGAGAGTAGACTGAAGAGAGAAAGTGTATGAAGTAAAAAGGGGGCAAAGGGAGAGAAGAAAAGGGAAGGTACTAGAGGGGACGTGAAAAAAGAAGAAGGGAGGAAGGGGGTGGCGGAGGAAGAGGAAGAAGAAGAGGGATGAGGGAAGGGGGAAAGAGTACAAAGACTTACTGGAAGAGGAGGAGGAGGAGGAGGAGGAGGAGGAGGAGGAGGAGGAGGAGGAGGAGGAGGAGGAGGAGGGAGAGAGTATCACCACATTTTCCCTGCTATCAAAGACTTCATATTATGTCCACTCAAAGAGAAAGAAGGACTTTTCCCTCACGAATTTCCATCACAATCCCCTCCCTAAACAATATCCTCCCTATTCAAAGTCTCTTCAAAAACTGGCCTTTGCAATCATAATCTGAATATTGGTCCTTAAAGTGCGTGCCAGACCGACCATCACCGCCAAGGATCACCAAGCCAGGAAACAGGAAGGGTTCAGTAACGCACACACGCCTTGCAGCACCCCGGAACAACCTACCCCAGTGTACAGGAGAGAGGGGACGTTATGGTATTAAAAGCAATGTGTAAAGTGTACGAGGGATGTTGTTTTTCATAGTAAAGGGAGAAGCGTGTGAGTGGCAGTGTTGATGTTGGTGACGGTGCGTTCCGGGCTGAGCGTCGCATCGCCCTATCAATAAAATGGAAGATCAAAGCTTCACTACCGCTCATCCCTTTCTCCGCCGCTGCTGGGAAACAATGGCACCAAGTGGGACCCTGCCGAGCCTCTCCAGCCCAGCCCATCACAGGGTGGACTAAAATATTCCTGGGAATTCCTAATATAAGAGCCACGAGGGAGGAAAAAGTCTGTTGTCCTCACCAAGATCTAAGAGAGAGTTAGTGGCAGGTGGTAAGATGGGAGTTTTATCTGGTATCACTGCATGGAATATTTGAGACGATGTGCATGGTTTTATATGTAGTTTATAATAATATGCATGATTTTATTTAGTTTTAAACAATATCAGAGTGGAAAAAAGTCCTCTCTCTCTCTCTCTCTCTCTCTCTCTCTCTCTCTCTCTCTCTCTCTCTCTCTCTCTCTCTCTCTCTCTCTCTCTCTCTCTCTCTCTCTCTCTCTGTCTATCGAGCTCTCTTTTTCTTTTTCTCTTTCGTTTATAGTCAGTCATACAATACAGGAAATTTGACATGTGCCATGACTGATGAACGATAACTAACAAATATAGACACAAAAACAATCCAATCCCCTATAAATCCAAAAGAAAGATCAAATCCTTTATAAAAAAAACAGACAGAGGATCCAAACCCATGCAGGTAATAACAATAAACACCAAAACCTCATAAAATCACCTTCCATTACCTATTCACGATAACGACCATGAAATCAACACAGGAATAAACAAGGTAAGCCAGACAGGTGTGAGGGGGAGGGAGAGTAAGGGGAGTTAAGGGGGGACAGGTAAGGGAAGGGAGGGGAGGGATGAAGGGGTGAAAATACCTGTACTTATTATATCACACTGAGCCATTGCACGGAAACAAAGCACAAGTATTAAAAAGGATTACAAAAATTTCATCGTAGGGAGACAGGGAGGGAGGAAGGGTGATAGGGAGGGAGGTAGGGAGAGAGGGAAGGAGAGAGACAGACAGGTAGGTAGGTAGGTAGGTAAGGGGATGGATGTAGGTAGGTAGCAGCGTCCGCTTTTAACAATATCCTGTGATCAAAGGAGGGAGTTTTTGACGGTCATGTGCAGGTCATAATGTAATGGAAAATCTCATTGAAATAGACTGACGGGGAAAGAAAAAAAAAAAAAAGGTAAAAAAAAATAAAAAGGAAAATAAAAGAAAACGAAATACACGCCTTAGGTCAGTTCCAGGGTTGTTTTTTTCGTTCTTCTTTATCTCGTTCTTGTAGATAGGCTAAGAGAAAGAGAAAGAGAAAGAGAGAAAGAGAGAGAAAGAGAGAGAGAGAGAGAGAGAGAGAGAGAGAGAGAGAGAGAGAGAGAGAGAGAGAGAGAGAGAGAGAGAGAGAGAGAGAGAATGGGGGAGGTTAGGGGAGGAGGCATCAAGCGCGTGGGAGTGAAGTGAAGAGGGAGGAGAAGAGGAGGAAGAAGAGAGGAGAGAGAAAATTATGTAAAAAAAGGGAAGGGAGAGAAGGGAGAGAAAAAGAGGGGGAAAGGGAGTAAGATATAGATGAAAAAGCAATAGAAAGAAGTAAAAAAGAAGAGGGAGGAAGGGAGAGAAAAGAAGACGAAAAGGGAGAGAATAAAAGAAAGAGAGGAAGAAGGAAGAACTGTACTGTTTAATAAGCCAGAAGAAGAAGAGGAGGGGGATAAAAAAATAAAAAGAGAAAGAAAGAAAGGACAAGAGATAGAACAGAGAACAAAACAACAACAAAATCAGAATAAACTTTTTCCATTCCTAGATTCCAATCAATTCTTCTAAGTATCAATGAACCTATTATAGACAATCTAAACCCTTTCCTTTACCCTTGAACCTATACATGAGAGCCAATCTTGTTTATTTTCCCGCGTAAAACAAAAGAATACAAACAGAACAGGTTCCTAACACCACCTTGGGGGACACCGGATTGAACCTTCCCTGAATTCACTCTTTTACTGCTGCCAATTTCCTTTCTCCTTAAGTTTCCTTCATTACTTTGCCTTACTCACTGGTTTACTGGGGTTTACTGGGTGGGGGGGTTACTGGGGGAGTTACTGGGGAGGGTTACTGGGGGGTTACTGGGGGAGAGGAGAAGCGCTACCCAAAGAGACACTAAAATACAGGCTTCCAACATCCCTTCTCCTTCCCTTTTTCTCTTTAACTATACAGAAAAAAGGGGAAATAAACTACATATACACACAAATTAATAGTATTTTACGCTTATTAATTTTGACGTTACGCATTTATTGATTAATTTACGCATTTTTGGGTGGCGTAAGTGTGGCAGAGAAATGTCTATAAACTTCAACCGTGTCTTCATCGTGTTTCAGACAGATAGTGAGGAAGTTTATTGTTGTCTGTATTGGCTTGTCTGTCCGTGGAGGAGGAGGAGGAGGAGGAGGAGGAGGAGGAGGAGGAGGAGGAGGAGGAGGAGGAGGAGGAGGAGGAGGAGGAGGAGGAGGAGGAGGAGGGGGAGGCTGTTCGAAGGAGAGGACAATCCAGAGACAGCAAATTCCTTTCGTCCTTCTTAACAGCAAATAAACAGCAAGAGGAGTGTAGTAACCGCCTCCTCCACACACCCAGGACAAGGAAAAGGTAGGAAAAGGCAGGAAAAGAAGGAAAACGATGGAAATGTCAACCAGATGAAGGGAGGAAAAGGCTTTGAGGAGGTGAAGGAAATTGTGAGGCGATGCAGAGTGAAGGGAAAAGCGATGGTTTGTGGAATCTTTCGTTCACTCTATTGTACGTAATTGTTAGATGGAGGACTGGTGGTGGTGGTGGTGGTGGTGGTGGTGGTGGTGGTGGTGTTGGTGGTGGTGGTGGTGGTGGTTTTGGTGGTGGTGGTGGTGGTGGTAGCGTGTCGATTAGAAATAAGAGAGAGTAGGAGAAGAAACGAAATTATATCGCCTACCTCTTCCTCCTCCTCCTCCTCCTTCTTATCCTCCTACTCCTCCTCCTCCTCCTCCTTCTAAATTCTGCAACTTTACCTAATCCGCTCTTTCTTTCCACAGTAAGAATAGGAATAAGACAAAGAAAGAACTAGATAGATAGATAAATAAATAAATATGTAAGATGCAAACTTATAAAGAAAATATCGGTGAATGAAATTAATCACCAAATATTTTTTTTCGTCATATAAAAACTAAAAAAAACAAAATAATTCAAAAATATTCCTACAAAATCATATAGTCTTCCTCATCTCCTCTCCTCTTTATTTTCTTCTCTTCTCTATTCTACTCTTCTCTTCTCTTTCTTCCCCTTCCCTTCCCTCATCCCATCCCTTTCCTTCCCATCCTTTCCCTTCCCTTCCCATCCCATCCCTCTCGCTTCCCATCCCTTCCCATCCCTTCCCTTCCCTTCCCTTCCCATCCCATCCCATCCCATCCCATCCCATCCCATCCCTTCCCTTCCCTTCCCATCCCATCCCATCCCATCCCTTCCCTTCCCTTCCCTTCCCTTCCCTTCCCATCCCATCCCATCCCTTCCCTTCCCTTCCCTTCCCATCCCATCCCATCCCTTCCCTTCC
>JAPQNM010000001.1:1083266-1087415 GCA_029783475.1 Metacarcinus magister | reverse complement strand
ATTAACACATAAATATATTTCACGCTATCTAGAGTGTCAGAATGTCTTTGAGAGAGAGAGAGAGAGAGAGAGTGTATCCCATCGTCTCCTTCCAGCAGAATTCTATAAAATATTTCCATTAGATGAATATTTAATCCTTTATCTCTCAATTTCTTTTTTATTTTTTTTATTTTTTATTTTTCACTAAGGTTTTCATAACACCTCGACCCCCGCCCCCTCTTGCCCCCCAAAAAAAAATTGTATACACTCATGAGTATAAAAAGAAGAAGGAAATTATATAAATGTATATAATTCATCATCATTCAACACTTACTTCTACATCATCACCATCACCATCACCATCACTATCACCATCACCATCACCCACATCATCACCATCACCACCATCATCACCATCACCATCATCACCATCACCATCATCATCACTATCATCACCATCACCATCATCACCATCACCACCATCATCATCACCATCATCATCATCATCATCACCATCACCACTCACCATCACTTTCCTTATTTCATCAATGACTCCAACACTTTTTCTCTCTAGACCAGAATAGAAAATAAAGGTTTAAAATGATTCAGTTCCCCTCATTACCGAGAGAGAGAGAGAGAGAGAGAGAGAGAGAGAGAGAGAGAGAGAGAGAGAGAGAGAGAGAGAGAGAGAGAGAGAGAGAGAGAGAGAGAGAGAGAGAGAGAGAGAGAGAGTACCGAGCAGCACATTAACCCTCCAGAAATTGAGAGAGAGAGAAAGAGAGAGAGAAACCGCAAATGACTTCAGTAGGGAGCAGGAGGACCCTAGTAGGACCCACCTCCCTCCCTGGATCCTAAATGTGCTTCCGTAGACAGGGCCAAGAAGTCCTCCATTACTCCTCTCTGTACATTCTCAAGGCTACAATAATTACTCCCAAAATTACGACTTCCATTTAGTGCACCAGTATTGCTTGCGTCCATTACCTCTCCCTCTCTCTGAACCGTCGACACCTTGCTTCCTTACGCCGCCCTGCTGTAGAGTCTGTTATCCCTTCGTCAAGTGGTTCCTGGTATACGATTTAAAGGGAAGCCAGATTGCTCTTCCCCATTCCGTTCTGACTTCGGATTTGGGGGATTAAAAATTCGATTATAAGCCCGGGTTGAGAGCACTATACCAAATTGAATTAAACTGCTGCCTTCTGCCCCCCTCGCTAATAATGTTAATGAATAAAGACTAGTAGGGGGCGGCACTCCCTAATTCTGTCTAATGCTTATTGAAGGTTCAGCTGGAACTGTGTCTTTAGCATAGAAAGGCTTTAATTTGCTTGAATGACACTGATTTAGATAGACTACTTAATTAAACCGAATTGCAACCCATATCTTGCATGATTTTCTTTGGCATTCATTTCTCCACGTCTTGTAACTCTCCCTCCCTTCCCTTCCCTTCCCCTCTCTCTTCCCCTCTCTCTCTCTCTCTTCCTTTCAATTATCTATTTCCGTCTGTGTATTCGTTTGCCTTATTCCTATCTTCGGCAGTCAAATATCCGCGTGTGGAATTAACTTCAGATCAAAGAAAACGAAGGTTCCTCTCTATTAAGACGAAAACCTCATCTTAGACCCGCCTGACGGAGGAGAAGTGAGGGGAAGGGATGAGGGGAAGGGGTGAGGGGAAGGGAATGAGTATTGAAGTCGGTGAAGGACTGAGTGCAGAGGAAGGGGAGGGAAGGGAAGGGAATTTAGAGGAACAGAAAGGTTTGGTAGGAGGGAAGGGACTGAGGGAAGGGAAATTTTGCGACTAAAAGGAAGGGGGAAAGAAAGGGGAAGAAAGAGTGATAAACAGAACCCTGACGCCACACATTCTTCCCTCCCTCCATTTCTTTCTCTCCCTCGATCTCCCTCACCGCGGTAACACACACACACACACGCACACAGACACACACACACACGGATCAATAACACACGCAATCAATACATCGCACCACTCCACAAACACACTCAAGAAACACCCCAGAAAAAAAAGACCAAAACTCAAACGGAAAAAAAAAGGAGAAAACAGGGAAACTTCGGAACGGCGCCTGAGGGGAAACAAGCAAAGGACAACTCGTACGCCTCGTTCCCATTGATGGTGTAATGTTAAAGCTGAACTGTCAATACGACCAATCAGAATACACCTTTAGGCGACCCTCCCATACACACAAGTTACTACACCCCGATACAGTGACCTAACCTCTAACCTAACCTAACTAGACGGGAAACAAGAACAACTCAGACAAGGAAATAAAACCCAGAGAGATATAGTTACTAAGTATACCTCCCGTGTTATGTATTAGTGATTGGTTACAGGTGTATTGGGGGTGATTAACGGGCAGGTGAGGTTCGAAAAGGAATCCAATCAATGAATGGAAGTAACGGTCAGCTTTAGGGTGACATCACAAGCTCAACAGGTGCATAAGGGCTTCCCCGACCCACTCACTCAACCATTCAGTGTGTTTTTTTATCCGTTTTATGAATATTTCCGATACGAATTTCGATGCGATGGAGTGATTTCTGATTTTTGATGGAATTTGAGTTTTTTTTTCTACCTAGTGTTTCTGGTTTTGTGTTTTGTTGCTTTCTCAGTTTTTTTTTGTTTTGTTTTATATTCGTGATTTGTTTTTTTCTATTTCCATCTTTCTATGGGTGTGTGTATTTCCTGCTATACATTTTTTTGACATTTGATTTTCTCTCTCTCTCTCTCTCTCTTTTTTTATTATACAATCACACAGAGACACGCAGAGAGACGAGCGATTAGAGCGAGGCATCCACACACACACACACACACACACACACACACACACACACACACACACACACACACACACACACACACACACACACACACACACACACACACACACACACAGACCCACAACACATGCAAAATGATAGTTCAGAATTGGGGAGTTAAAACCTGTTTGGGATTTAATTAACTCAGTCAGGTAAGTCAGTAGGCTTCCCCTCACCTGTACACAATGAACCAAAGGAAACACTCCATATTCACGGTTAATTGAACACATGAACACACCTCCCCTTCCCCTCACTCCCCTTTCCCCTCACTCTCCCCTTCCCCTCACTCTCCCCTCCCCTCACTCCCCCTTCCCCTCACTCTCCCCTCCCCTCACTCTCCCCTCCCCTCACTCTCCCCTCACCCATTCTGCCAGGCATCCTCAATGGGAGTATCGTTCTTATGGATAGAGGGGAATAGCTTACTCCTTCCCCTCACTCCTGCTAATTGACAAGGGATCGAGACGGCAGGTAAAGGTAGGTGGATTCTGTCACTGTTTTCACTGTCACAAGGTATCATAGTATTAGTGTTAGTATAGTGTAAGTATAGTGTAAGTATAGTGTTAATATAGTGTAAATATAGTGTTAGTATTAGAATATAGTGTTAGTATTAGTTAGTATAGTGTTAGTATTAGAGTATAGTGTTAATAGTATAGTGAGGTTCAGTTCGTCACCGTCGCTCCTCACCATACCTGACACTGTACCTGTACGTGTGTGTGGTGCTAACAGTAGTCAAGGTGTGAATGAACAGTAAGATCAAAAACCACCCGCCGCCCTCACCCCCCCCCCAATCCAAAAAAAGAGAATAAGAAAAAAAAGAAAAAAAAACATTGAACATGACAAACTAAACAAAATACACAAATATAAAATAAAAAATAGAGAGAGAAAGAGAAAAAGAGAGAGAGAGAAGTGTGGGGGGGGTGGGGGTGAGGTGAGTAAAGGAAATGGATTTTATATACAACTAAAAACAAATGCAGAGCGGAGCAATTTCTGTTTTCGTCGTTTGATTTAGCAAAAACGCAAGCGACTATCTCTCTCTCTCTCTCTCTCTCTCTCTCTCTCTCTCTCTCTCTCTCTCTCTCTCTCTCTCTCTCTCTCTCTCTCTGAAAATACCTACAGAGAGAGATAGAGAGAGAGAGAGGACAAAGAGGTAGGGGAGGGAGGGGGGTGGGTGGGTGGGGTGGTTCCTGTCCCCCAAAAATGTGCCAAACTGCCTTGAATTGTACCCTAAAGTTAGTCTCTTCTCATATTGTATTTTTGGGGATGCAATAGGGGGGTGGGGAGGCTGGCGGGCAATTACCTCCCGCCACTCGCCACACTAATTCTCTCTTTCCTCGGAATTAACCAAAA
>JAPQNM010000001.1:1068266-1080766 GCA_029783475.1 Metacarcinus magister | reverse complement strand
ACATTTTCATTCTACTATTCTTCCTACTTTTCCTTCTTCTTCTTCTCATCCTCTTCCTTCTCCTCCTCTTCCTCTTCTTCCTCCTCCTTCTCATATTGCTTTTCCTCCTCCTCCTCCTCCTTTTCGTAATCTTTGTATTGTCTATATTTTTTGTTTTCATTCCACTATTTCCTGTTCGGCTATTTTTCCTCCTTCTTCTTCTTCTCTTCTTCCTCCTCCTCTTCTCTTCTTCCTCCTCCTCCTCCTCCAATTATTATTAGTTGTTATATTTTCCCCAATTAATGATCTTTCCTTCTATAAATAATAACAGCAAAGTTGGTTAGACAATAAGATTTAAATAATTTACATCTCTCTTCTCTCTCTTCTCTCTCTCTCTCTCTCTCTCTCTCTCTCTCTCTCTCTCTCTCTCTCTCTCTCTCTCTCTCTCTCTCTCTCTCTCTCTCACCTAGAACAAGGCGCAATAAACAAGAGACAGTCGTAATCAGCGGAACACAGCCTCGACGAGTGTGAAATAATAAGGCAAGTGAACAGAATACAAGGCATGTTCCACCAACTCATTCATATTCAGACAGAGGATTCGAACCCCTTAAGCGGAAGACCCATTGTTCTGCCATACACTTGCAGCCACTCAGCCAACCTCACCTTGGATACCTGAGACCCAAGACAAAAAGAGGAAAACTAGAGGGAAAATGAGACGAAATTGATGGGTAAAGTGGGAAATAAATGAGAGAGAGGAAAATAAGGAAATAGAATGGGAAAGGAGGAAAATTATGGGGTAAAGAGGTACAAAAGAGGGGAAAAAGAGGAAAAATAGATGGGAAATAGAGGAGCAATTAGAGGAGAGAGGGAAAATAGAGGAGAAATTAGAGGAGAGAAGGAAAATAGGGAAAAATAAAGGGAAAATAGAGGAAAACAGAGGGAATATTGAGAGGAAACAAAGAGAAAACAATAGAGACAGAAGAAAAAAAATAAAAAGGGTAGAGTTCCTTAGTATTTAGTGAATGGTTACCTCGCCCACACCTTGCCTACCTGAAGTTAATTAATACCTGATTGTCATGCGGAAGGTCCTTAGGTTATTAAGGGGACGGCAGTGTGTGGTGTGTAGTGTAGTCCCCCCCCTCCCCCCCTCCCCCTCCCCCCCCTCCCCCCCTTTCCTTATCGTAGCTGCCGGCGCCGACTACCACCCAATTAAGCCACAAACCGACCTTTTAACGACTAATTAACGTGGAGAATTTGTTCCTGAGTCATGTTCGCAGGTAAGATCCAGCAGCCAAGGTGAGCTTATTGAGGGTCCTGTTCTGCTGCCCTCTCTCTCTCTCTCTCTCTCTCTCTCTCTCTTTCTCTTTCTCTTTTTTTTTTTCTCTCTCTCTCTCTCTCTCTCTCTCTCTATTGTTCTTGTTGTTCTTTTTTTTTGTTCTTTTTTTCCTTTTTTTTAACTTCTTTATATATTTGTTTCTTCTCCTTTTATTCTTCTTTTTATTTTCTTCTCTTCTCCTTCCTATCTATTTTTTGTCTTCTTATTCTTGTTCGTGTTCTTCTGGTTATTATTATTATTATTATTATTATTCCTCTTCTTCTTTTCTTGATTTTTTGTTTTTTTCTTTTTGTTATTCTTGTTTTTGGAGTTTATTTTTTCTTGTTATTCCTGTTCTTCTTGTTTAACCTATCAATTGTCTTGTTCTCTTGGTTCTGCATCTTCTTTTTATTATCATTGTTACTTAATAAAATATAGAGTTTGGTTTTATAATTCTCTCTCTCTCTCTCTCTCTCTCTCTCTCTCTCTCTCTCTCATCTCTCTCTCTCCTCTCTCTCTCTCTCTCTCTCTCTCTCTCTCTCTCTCTCTCTCTCTCTCTCTCCTCTCTCTCTCTCTCTAACAGACAAAGGGAGTCTCCTTGTCCTGCCAAAGAGAGAACCGTAAATTTTCCTTAATATTTTCCCCTCAACGTAGAAGACGGCCTCGAACCCCTCTTTTTTCCCCTCTTTTTTCCCCTTCAAGTCGAGGTGATGAATTACCAAAAATAAAATCGCAGGTTTGATGTTGTATGGTTATGTGTGTGTGTGTGTGTGTGTGTGTGTGTGTGTGTGTGTGTGTGTGTGTGTGTGTGTGTGTGTGTGTGTGTGTGTGTGTGTGTGTGTGTGTGTGTGTGTGTGTGTGTTAGGAAGAGGGGAAAGGAAAGGGTTTGCTATTTACGATATCTCACTGAGGGGAAACGACAGAAGGGAGGAAAGAGCGAGAGAGAGAGAGAGAGAGAGAGAGAGAGAGAGAGAGAGAGAGAGAGAGAGAGAGAGAGAGAGAGAGAGAGAGAGAGAGAGAGAGAGAGAGAGAGAGAGAGAGAGAGAGAGAATAAATATATATAACAAAATGTAAAAAGGAGAAATCCATCAATCAATTTCCCCTCAAACATCCAGATCATGTGCGTTTCTTTGTGTACATGTGTATGCTTTTATACGCACATATGTATACGTATAAAATGTTGCAGAGGAGAAGGAGAAGAAGGAGGAGGAGGAGGAGGAGGAGGAGAACAGAGAGAAAATTCCAAAAATAAAGAAAGCAACTAAAAATGAAATAATTGATGATAAAAAAGAATGAAATAAAGAGAAGAGGAAGGAAGGACACGCAACGATTAGTAAAAGAGGGAATAAGAGGAAAGGGGAGATAAAAAATACTTAATGAGACAGAAATATATGGTAATTAGTAAACAAATTATACCTTAAGGGGGAACTTTGATAAATGGGGGAAAATGGAGTGCTCTGGAGAGGTAGTGAGGAGGGAGGAAATGGAGGGGAAATAAGGGGAGGGAGAGAGGGGAGGGGGAGAGGGGAAAGATGAAGAAATTATACTCAGAGTTGAATTATCCACAATCGGTGATAATGATAATGATAAAAGCACAAAAAAATGATTGCTAATTATGAGTCAAGAAAAATTTATAATGCAATACATTCTCTCTCTCTCTCTTTTACTTTTTTTTTCCTCTCTCTCTCTAATGTATCTATCAAGAAAATAGTTTAAGATTAGACATAGAAAGAGAGAGAAAGAGAGAGAGAGAAAGAGAGAGAAAAAGAGGAAATACAGTAAACACAGGGAGCAGAAAGGAAACAGAAAAGAGGAAGAGAAACAGAATGAGAGAACGTAGGAAAAAAGGATAAATTTAGCGAGAATAGGGAAGAGGAGGAAGAAATAGGAGGTCTAGTTGACAAGAGGAAGGAGGAGGAGATGGAAGGGGACAGGAAGAGAGAGCGAGAGGGAGAGAGAAGAAGAAAAGGGAGAAGGGGTGAGAGAGAGAGAGAGAGAGAGAGAGAGAGAGAGAGAGAGAGAGAGAGAGAGAGAGAGAGAGAGAGAGAGAGAGAGAGAGAGAGAGAGAGAGAAGGAAGGTAGAGGAAGGGAGAGAGCAAAGTATGACCCGTTCATTTGGCTGAAACAAACACACACACACACACACACACACACACACACACACACACACACACACACACACACACACACACACACACACACACACACACACACACACACAACAATGTACATACGCCCTTGTGCTTCCCAACAGCCAATCACAGCTCTAGAAAATATCACGTGACCTGAAGAAAGCAAAATAAAGAAGAATAGAAAGAGAGAAAAAAATTGAAAATAATGGCAATTGAGAAATAAGGAAATGAAGGATAAAGAAGAAGAATATAATGCATGATAGAGAAAGAGAGAGAGGTAGATAGATAAATAAAGAGAGGAAAAAGATGAAAAAAGAGCGAGTAAATATATAAAAAAAAAAAATACATAAACACCCTAAATTGAAAGACAAAAAAAATTAATTCAGTTAGACCCAAAATGATAAAAAGAAAGAAAAAAAAAGAAAGAAAGAAAAGAAAGAAAAAGAAAAAGAAAAAAAAACAGCCACCACTTACGCCCCACTTCAGAGCCCTCGGGTGGCGATTCAAACACAGATAGGTTTCAGAATTGGTAAATAGCAGAGAGAAAGGAATTTAATGGGCGATAGAGAGGGTGTGTGGAGCAGGACTGTCAGCTGAAGGGGAGAGAGGAATAATGACAGGGAGAGGTGGAAACAGAGGGAAAAATGTATATAGAAGGGTAGACACAGAGCGAGAGAGAGAGAGAGAGAGAGAGAGAGAGAGAGAGAGAGAGAGAGAGAGAGAGAGAGAGAGAGAGAGAGAGAGAGAGAGAGAGAGAGAGAGAGGTATTATTGTAGATATTATGATATATTTAACCTTTGTGTGTATGTGTCAATGTGAAAATGTCGGTTTAGTGAGAGAGTTTTCATATGTAAACAAACAGATGTGTAGAAAAATTTATATAAAAAAGAGGAGGAACGTGTCTCTCTCTGTCTCTCTGTCTCTCTGTCTCTCTCTCTCTCTCTCTCTCTCTCTCTCTCTCTCTCTCTCTCTCTCTCTCTCTCTCGTAATGTAATTATCTTTATAGCACCATCTGAGTCAACAATTTCTTCACCTATACAATCACTTCCAATAAACTCAAACTATGACCCAATAAACATCGATTAAGTGCAATGAAGAAAGGAAGAAAAGAAGAAAAAAAGTATAGACGCCAAAAAAAATAAATAATAAAAGCCAAGTATAAATAAGAGAATGGAAAAGAAATAAAAGAGCATCACAGTGTATTAGCAAACAGGTCTAAGTACATTGAAGCCTTCTCGCAATGATCTCCCGGGGATAAATAAGCCAATGATATTTCGCCAAAGGGCAACTCATCACGGGAGACGAAGATTTTTATTGGTCAATGGGAGGTTTATCATATCGAATCACCTCTGAGACCCGTTCCGATGACCCCAAATCACCGTCTTGGAGGCATAAAAACAATGTATATTATTTGGATACCGTACAATTAGCTGATCCAATGGTCAAGGTAAGATCCCCTAATGCTAAGGTTTGATTGAGTGATGCCTTCAGAAAAAAAGAGAGAGGAAATGGGGAAGCATTGTATTGGATAAGGAATTTTTGATGTTGACTTTGGTTTGTGAAAATTGTAATAATGATGATGATGATGATGATGATAAAAAATAGTTATAATAATGATGATGATTGAAACTAAAACTCACAAATTCACAACTATAACAACAATAACACAACCAATAATAACACACATAACAAAAAATATTATAAAAACTAAGCTTTTATTTTCGAGTTGGCAAAATAACAATATTATTTTTTCTTTTTTTTTTTTGCTTTCTTATTTGGAATCTTATGTGTCTAACCCTCTTCCTGTCTATCCCTCTTCCTGTTTGTAAAGGATTACTGATCACTATAACATTAGTATATATATATATATATATATATATATATATATATATATATATATATATATATATATATATATATATATATATATATCTCACTCTCTCACTCTCACAGTCTCTCTCTCTCTCTCCTCTCTCTCTCTCTCTCTCTCTCTCTCTCTCTCTCTCTCTCTCTCTCTCTCTCTCTCTCTCTCTCTCTCTCTCTCTCTCTCGTGATGTCTCTATTTATCTCCTTCTCACCGCCTTATCTCTCTATCTTTCCTTTCTTTCTCTAGCTGCGCATTATGAGACTTTTTTGTTTTTCAGCATTGCGCAACTAAGAATTAAAAATAGTAGTAGTAGTAGTAGTAGTAGTAGTAGTAGTAGTAGTACTAGTAGTAGTAGTTTATATGTAAGTAGTAATGATGATTAACTCTCTCTCTCTCTCTCTCTCTCTCTCTCTCTCTCTCTCTCTCTCTCTCTCTCTTTCTCTCTCTCTCTCTCTCTCTCTCTCTCTCTCTCTCTCTCTCTCTCTCTCTCTCTCTCTCTCTCTCTCTCTCTCTCTCTCTCTCTCTCTCTCTCTCTCTCTCTCTCTAAGGGCACCACGAGGAGTGTCATCAACGAGTCAGGGAGGGTAAAGGGGGCCGTGGGAGGGGGGAGGAGGGGGGAGGGGGGGTGAAGGGGGGGGCGGTGCTCCTACCATTTCACATTTCTTTGTAAATCAACATAAACAAGTATAAATGGCATACAACTTAGCGGGCGTGGACAACTTTCACCCTTACGTCCCTCTATACATACAGGTGATAATACCTTGCCACGCCCTCCTAAACTGCAACCATTAATGTAGGAGAGAAAAAGTGAAGAGATGTATATTCTTGTGCTGTATCTACTTCCCCTGTGTGTGTGTGTGTGTGTGTGTGTGTGTGTGTGTGTGTGTGTGTGTGTGTGTGTGTGTGTGTGTGTGGGTGTGTGTGTGTGTGTGTGTGTTTAGGTCGTGTTACACCTGTGCTTGAATAATAAATGTCATAATATAGTCTTATGAATGCCTTCCTCTTCCTCCTCCTCCTCCTCTTTCCTCCTCCTCCTCCTCCTCCTCCTCCTCCTCCTCCTCTTCTTCTTTTTCCTTCGTTTCTATCAATTCTATTTTTCTGCACAATTTGCTTTTTCTTTATTTACTTTTTTCTTTTGTTTGTTTGTTTCATAATTTCTCCTTCACCCCACCCAGCCACCTCTGCCCTCTCTGCTCTCTCTGCTTTCTCTGCTTTCTCTCTCTCTCTCTCTCTCTCTCTCTCTCTCTCTCTCTCTCTCTCTCTCTCTCTCTCTCTCTCTCTCTCTCTCTCACCATTCCTTCTACTCTCCCTCTTCCTGTACTGCCTTGACACACCCAACTAATCCTCCTCCTCCTCCTCCTCCTAGTTCCTCCTACTCACTCATAACAATGTAGAAGATAGAGGTTTATCACCCTTTCTCTCTCCCTTTCTCTCCCCTCCCTTCCCCTGTCCCCCCTTCCCCCCTCACCTCCCTTCCCCTCACCTCCCTTCCCATCACTTCCTCTCATTTTAATGTATGTTTTGAAATTCGAAATAGATTCTCCTTTACTTCCTTTAACTTGGAGGGGAAAATGCAGCCGAGAGAGAGCGAGAGAGAGAGAGAGAGAGAGAGAGAGAGAGAGAGAGAGAGAGAGAGAGAGAGAGAGAGAGAGAGAGAGAGAGAGAGAGAGAGAGAGAGAGAGAGAGAGAGAGAGAGAGAGAGAGAGAGAGAGTTAGAGAAAGAATCACTCCTTTTATGACAAATGACGCCGGCTCAATTTAAGGGAAAATCTAAGGGCCCAGAGAAAAGGGGAGGAAAAGAGAGAGAGAGAGAGAGAGAGAGAGAGAGAGAGAGAGAGAGAGAGAGAGAGAGAGAGAGAGAGAGAGAGAGAGAGAGAGAGAGAGAGAGAGAGAGAGAAAGAGAGATTATTGGGAGGTGAGGATAACACTGATGTACACACACACACACACACACACACACACACACACACACACACACACACACACACACACACACACACACACACACACACACACACACACACACACTTAATCCTCAGGGCTGTTAGAGGGGAACCGAGAACCATATCCACAAATTGCGCAAAAAGGCTTCTACTTTGGATCGATAGATTGTAACTCTGAATGTTGAAAATGCGCAGCTGTGAGTATGAATGTCGAGGAGGAGGAGGAGGAGGAGGAGGAGGAGGAGGAGGAGGAGGAGGAGGAGGAGGAGGAGGAGGAGGAGGAGGAGGAGGAGGAGGAGGAAAGAATGTAAGAGGAAAGAAAAAGATACAAGGATAAAATTAATAGGGGCAGAGAGAGAGAGGAGAGGAGAGGAGAGGAGAGGAGAAGAGAGAGAGAGAGAGAGAGAGAGAGAGAGAGAGAGAGAGAGAGAGAGAGAGAGAGAGAGAGAGAGAGAGAGAGAGAGAGAGAGAGAGAGAGAGAGCGAGAGAGAGAGAGAGAGAGAAGGGAAGAGAGCAGTGATATAAACAAACAAACACACAAACAAACATGGAAGAAAAAAAACACGATGAAAGGAAGAATAAACATCCATTACAGGAAATATCAGAGGAAAAGACTTTAATGCAGGGAAGGAAAATACAAGATTATTCCCAACTTTGAACCTGAACACAGAAAAATACAGGAAGTTCGAATGTATATATATGTATTATGTAGTATCGCATAGGATCTCTCTCTCTCTCTCTGTCTCTCTGTCTCTCTCTCTCTCTCTCTCTCTCTCTCTCTCTCTCTCTCTCTCTCTCTCTCTCTCTCTCTCTCTCTCTCTCTCTCTCTCTCTCTCTCTCTCACACACACACACACACACACACACAGGGTTGGGTTGGGTTGGGTTAGTAACGAAAACACTGAATTTCTCCAGCGGGGAATGACGGGGCTGGGACATCAATTTCTGGGCAGAGATAAGCTTTTCCCACAATTACTCTTTGCAATTATAAAGATAACATCACTGGGAGGACCACTGGGAGGACCACTGAGGGGGACCACCACTGGGACCCGACGCGACTCTGTCCTGAAGCCGCTTGCGATTATATGTACGCACACGAATTTTCCGATGTACTAATCATTAATATTCGTTTTCTTTTCGTGGCAGAGGACGATGGCACCGAACTTAGGGTGAGGGAGGGTGAGGGAAGGTGAAGGAGGGTGAGGGAGGGTGAGGGAGGGTGAGGGAGGGTGAGGGAGGGTGTGGGAGGGTGAGGGAGGGTGAGGGAGGGTGAGGGAGGGTGAGGGAGGGAGGATAGGATTGTGTGAGGGTGAATAGGAGGGATGGAGAGATGGAAGGAGGGTGAGGAAGGAGTATAGGATATGTGTAAGGGTGAATAGGAGGGATAGAGGGTAGGAGAGAGTGTAGGAAGGAAGATAGGATAGGTGAGAGGATGAATAGAAGGGAGGAAGATAGGATAGGTGTTCACTCAATAGGACAATAATTCCTTACATAGATAACTTCATGACTGCCTTCCTATCCTAACCTAACCTAACCTATCCTATAAACAAGAAAAAGAAAAAGAGAGAGAGAGAGAGAGAGAAAGAGAGAAAGAGAGAGAGAGAGGAGGGTTTTATAGCACCCCTTATTCTACCTTTGTTTACTTCCCCTCTTCCCCCCCCCTCCCCCCCCTCTCAGCACCTCCCCAACACACATAGGCAATTGTTTCTCTTCTAAATTGCCACTTTTCTTAATAGCTGTAGAATTCAATGAAATCCTTCGCTCCACTGCCTTCCCTGGGTGAATGGGGGAAGGGGGAAAGGAGGGAAGGAAGGAAGGAAGGAAGGAGGGAAGGAAGGAAGGAGGGAAGGAAGGAAGGAAGAAAGAGGGAAGGAAGGAAGGGGGGAAGGAAGGTAGGAGGGAAGGTAGGAAGGAAAGAAGGAGGTATAGAAGGAAGGAAGGCAGGAAGAAAGAAGGGAAGGAAAGGAGGGAACGAAGTAAGGAAGCAAGAAGGAAAAGGAGGGAGAAGGGAGGGAAGAAAAGAGAGAAAGAAGGAGGGAAGGAAGTAAAGAGGGAAGGAAGGTGATGAAGAGAGTGGAGAAGTAAAGAATAGATTAAAAAAAGAGAATAATAATAGAGAGGAATATTACGGACGAAATGAAAGAGAGAAAAAGAGATAGCAAAAAAGAGAAATAGAAGAGAGAGAAAGAGAGAGAGAGAGAGCTAAGGACTCTCTCTCTCTCTCTCTCATTCTCTTACGTATAAACCAACTTTCACCCAAACACTCAAGGGATAAGAAAAGACTGACTGAAAGAAAATGAAAATGCAAAAACGTTGTCAATAAAGAAAGATGAAGAAAAAAAAAGTGAAGATTTCAAGCGATACTGAGATTCATTTTTAAACGAAGAAGGAAAACAGAAAATTGAGACAAATGAAAGAGTGAGGAAAAAAAAATAGCCACAACGAAATGAAAGGGAATAAGATAGATAAAAAAAACATGATAACAAAATAGGAAATATTGATAAGAAAAAATTATCATGAGAGATGGAAAAGGAAACTGGGAAGAGAATTTGAAAAGGAAAATAATTCATGAACAAAACAAGAAAGATAGAGAGAAAATCAAGCACGAAATTCCTCACGTCTGCTCCTCCTTCCTCCTCCTCCTTCCTCCTCCTCCTCCTCCTCCTCCTCCTCCTCCTCCTCCTCCTCCTCCTCCTCCTCCTCCTCCTCCTCCTCCTCCTCCTCCTCCTCCTCCTCGTCTGGGAAACAATCATGCAGATTTAATCAGAATTCGAGCAACACATGCAAGGACGAACCAAAGAGTTTCATGTGTGTGTGTGTGTGTGTGTGTGTGTGTGTGTGTGTGTGTGTGTGTGTGTGTGTGTGTGTGTGTGTGTGTGTGTATGTGTGTGTGTGTGTGTGTATGTGTGTGTGTGTGTGTGTGTGTGTGTGTGTGTGTGTGTGTGTGTGTGTGTGTGTGTGTGTGTGTGTGTGGTCATTAATGTGTTGAAATAAAGTTGTATTATTACGTTGCATCATTGTAATTATACTTGTGTGGCTGATAGTAATAATGATGAGAATAATAATAGCAGTAGTATTAGTGATATTAATTATTACTGTAGTATTAGTAATAATGATAATGCTACTACTACTACTACAACTAATACTAATACAATCAATTATAATAATGAAATGGGCTTCTAATTCATCAAAGAAATATAATGGAATGAAGTCATGATTACACTCACCACTTCAATCATCATTATTATCATCATTACTATTATAATTAACAACAATAAGGAAACAACAAAAATATAAACACGGTAATACCTAAAGCGTGAACTATGATAAAACAAAATATAAATAAATAAAATAAATAAATAAACAAGAATTATATAAAGACACACACCAAACATGACCTTAAAATATTACAAACAAAAACAAACAAACAAACAAAACAAAACAAAACACAGAACCAATATAGTCAAACAGCCTTGTTGGAGGAGATTGAGAGAGAGAGAGAGAGAGAGAGAGAGAGAGAGAGAGAGAGAGAGAGAGAGAGAGAGAGAGAGAGAGAGGGAGAGAGATAAAACTCATTCCTATCTTGGCAATGTTGTATTCTCTCTCTCTCTCTCTCTCTCTCTCTCTCTCTCTCTCTCTCTCTCTCTCTCTCTCTCTCTCTCTCTCTCTCTCTCTCTCTCTCTCTCTCTCTCATAAAAGACAGCACGTAAACAACCTTTAAGTCGTTGCAAACATCACTGTTGTATAAAGGTTGGAAATTAACGAAGCCATTGAAGCCAAAATTATACTTCTCTAAGGAGCTCAATAGTTTAGGTCCTCGATTCTGTTTCCTTTACGTCTCCCTTTGTATGTTTTAGGTTAGGTTAGGTTGGTTTAGGTTAGGTTAGGTTAGGTTAGGTTAGGTTGGGTTAGGTTAGGTTGTGAGGTTAGGTTAGGTTAGGTAAGGTTAGGTTAGGTTAGTTGTGGTTTGGTTTGGTTAGGTTAGGTTGGTTTAGGTTAGGTTAGGTTAGGTTTGATTAGGTTAGGTTAGGTTAGGTTAGGTTGGGTTAGGTTAGGTTAGGTTTGGTTTGGTCTGGTTAGGTTAGGTTAGGTGAGTAAACACATGCATAGTGAATGTTTGTTTTTAGGTGACGGTGGAAGGAGGAGGGAAGACATATAGAGAGCGAGAGAAAAAAAAATAATAATAATAATAAAGAGAGAGAAACAGAAAAATCACTGACATAGATAAAGTCAAACAGAAAAAGAAAACAAAGAAGAAAAAAAAACAGACAACACATAATCCCATGCACATCAAGAAAGATTTAAACACACAAACAAACAAACAAACAAACAAACAAACAAACAAACATAGACATTCAAACACAAAACAAGAGAACATTTATCTATTTTTTAGGTGAGAGAGTGAGAAAGAGAGAGAGAGAGAGAGAGGGGGAAGGGGGGACGTTGAGACTGTAAGGTACTGAACGGTGAACTTGGAGGAGGAGGAGGAGGAGGAGGAGGAGGAGGAGGAGGAGGAGGAGGAGAGAGGAGGAGGAGAAGGAGGAGGAGAAGGAGGAGGAGAGGAGGAGGAGGAGGAGGAGAAGGAGGAGGAGGAGGAGGAGGAGTAGGAAGAGAAGGAGGAGGAGTGAGAGAAAAAAAAATAGGTGAAAACAAAAAATCTTGACATTTACTCCATTAACAAGTCTGAATCTTGAGGACAAAAAGGAAATATGAAGCAGGGCCGGTAAGAGCGGAACTATTAAAAACGAAAAAAAATGTCTCTGGCTATTACGTTAATTCCCTACTTTTTTCCCCCCCCCGGACCCTCCCTCCCAGCGCGAGAAGAAGGAAAAAATGAGGAAATCTATTCGTCTTCCCCACCTACTCTCTCTCTCCCCTCTTTTTTTCCCTCGTCCGTGGTGCTTATAACGTTAATTACAGATCGCTAGTAGTACCATCCCTTCCCCTCTACCCTTCCCTTACTACACAACACAAGGAAAAAACACAGAAAAAATACACACAGGGAAAAAACACTGGAGGAATAATCATAAAGAAAGCACATCCACACATACACACACACCCACACACACACACACACACACATACACACACAAGATACACTACACACATTGGACGGAACAATAATAATAACCATGCCTCACAGAGAGTTCCTTGCGCCTTCCTCCTCCTCCTCCTCCTCCTCCTCTCTCCTCCTCCTCCTCCTCCTCCTCCTCCTCCTCCTCCTCCTCCTCCCTCGGTGCCAAGGTCCATAATGAAGACGTTTCC
>JAPQNM010000001.1:1060766-1063266 GCA_029783475.1 Metacarcinus magister | reverse complement strand
CGTGCCCTAGCTCTCTCTCTCTCTCTCTCTCTTTTTTTTTCTCTTTTTTTTTTTTCTCTCTCTCTCTTCCTCTCTCTCTTATGGATTTCTCTGTTTTGTCTTCAATTTATCTCGTTCCCCGACTGACCTACCGACCAAGCAACCGACAGACCGACAGACAGACCGGCCGACCGACCGACAGCCTCCTCGCCTTCCCGACACAAGATAAGACAGTCAATATTAACCAGAAATATTTGTGATTTTCTCTTAAATAAATAAAAATAAAATAAAAATAATCGCATAAACACACAAACCATAAACATAAACATAAACATAAATCTTTCAATAAATAAAAATAAATAAATAAATAAAAACATGAAAAAATAAACAAAATTACCAGATTCACTAACCAATCAAAGAGCAATTTCCAGGTGACAATACAAGGCAGGTGAGAGGTCAGAGAGGTCAAAGTGAGGGGGGGGATGAGAAAGTCAACAAAGACCCTTCTGAACCAATAATACACGTCATAAACACGTTCATGTCCTTCCTGTATTCCTTTACTAACCTCAAAAGACCGTGTTATTTGGGCACAGTTTATGAGGTCACCGCTAGAGGTCACCAGGGAGTACAAGGTCACGCGAGGAAGGTCATGGTGTTGTTTTGTGGCTCAGGTAAGTGGGTGGAGACAGGTGTAAGGATTTGGGGAATAGACAGGTGGGTGTGAGGTGTGGGTGGGTGGGTGGGTGGGTGGGTGGGTGGGTGGGTGGGTGGGTGTGTGTGTGTGTGTGTGTGTATTGTCAAGGTGATTGTTGTCATTTTGGTTTTATTCTTCCTTTCTGTATTATTTTTTTTTCTCGACTTTGTTTTTATTTTTTTCTATTACTTTTTTTTTGTTTTTAGTTATTTTTTTTTCTGTGTTGATGTAATTTTGATTTTTTTCTTTTTTTGTCTATTTTAATATTATTTTTGTCTTTTTTCCTCTTTAAGTATCAGTTTTTTTTCTCTCTTTCTCTTTCTGTATCAATGTTATTTCCTCTTCCTCTTCCTGTATCAATGTTTTCTTCCCATCCATCCACCACCACCACCACCACCATCACCACCACCACCACCACCACCACTACTAACATATATAAATAACTGATCAGAACATCATCATCTAAAACCTTTTAACTCTATGTCTCTACCATTTCCACTACCTTCCCTTTTACCCCTCCTCCTTCCCCCTCCCTTTACCCCCCTTTACTCCTACCCTTTAACCTCTCTCTCCCTCTCCTTACCCCTCTCCCTCCCCTTTACTCTCCTTCCCCTACCTCTCCTCTTACTACTCCTTCCCCCTCTCCCTTCCCTTTACTTTCCTTCCTCCTCTCCCTCCCTTACCCTCCTTCCTCCTTCCCTTACCCATCCACCCCTCCTTTACCCCTTCCCCTTAACCCTCTTTCCTCATACCCCTCCCCTTCCCCTCCTTCCCCTTACTCATCCCAGCATCCCCATACCCCTCCCCTCCCCTATACCCCCTCCCCAGCATCTCCCTACCCCCCTTCACCCCCCCCAGCCTCCCTCTGTCCCTAACCTCATCCTCTCCCTCCTCGGTGGTCCTGCCTTGACCGCGGCCACTAGCAACGACCTCTAATACTGATTTATGGGGAGCCCCGAGAGACCATCGCAGTATATGGAGAGGTTACTGCCTATGTTGGTGGTATGGCGGCGGTGGCGGTGGCGGTGGCGGTGGTGGTGGTGGTGGTGGTGGTGGTGGTGGTGGTGGTGGTGGTGGTGGTGGTGGTGGTGGTGGTAATAATAGTTCACGGTGGTCTGGTAGTGATTTTGGTTGTATGTTAGAGGAGATAAAGATAGATAGATAGATAGATAGATAGATAGAGATAAAGATATATATGATAACAACACATAATATAATAATAATAATAATAACACGTATACACTAATATTTTTTTCTTTCTTCAAGGTTATCAAAAAAATAAATAAATAAATGAAAAGTGAAAAAGTGAATGCCAAAAGAAAGAGAGACAAAAAAAAAAAGCAAGAAGGAAAACATCGGAGTGAGTAAACAAAAACAAACAAACAAACACAAAAACAAAAACAAACAAAAACAAAAACAAGTTCATCCCTTACAATGGAGAACAGAAAGAAAAACAAAACAACAACGAACTGTAAACATTTTCCTGCCAGCTCAACATACATACACAATTACACACACACACACATGTACACCTAAAAACATACATAGAAAGAGAAAGAAAGAGAGAGAGAGAAAAAAAAAAAAAAAGAGAGAGACATATACGCATCATTTGCATACCGAGAGAGGGAAAAAAGAGAGAGAGAGAAAAAATAGAGAGATAATTTCAACAGGAAGATGCAAGTATTTCCGTCTTAGAGAGAATAGAGAGACAGATCCGGACGCTTCCCTGATACCCCTATTCAGAGTCGAGGCTGAAGGGTCGAAACTGCTTCGAAACCTGTATTGATAAGGTCTGATTCGAGGTCTCTGAATCCCTACTCAACACCG
>JAPQNM010000001.1:1045766-1055766 GCA_029783475.1 Metacarcinus magister | reverse complement strand
TACAGTTAGTGGTTAAACAAAACAATTATTATCATGTAACAACTACTAGTATAATAAACATTTATAAACACTACTACTACAACTACTACTATTACTACTACTACTACTACTACTCTTACCACCAAAACTAGCATATCTTTCTCCCATCCCTCTCATTCTCTCAATCTTTTTTTTTCTCCCTCTCTTTTTCTCTCATCTCAGAGCATCACTTACACTCACAACGAGAAGCCGGCACATCAATAGCTTCAAGAACTGTCATCAGAGCTACACACAGCTACACCCAGGACCTCTAAGCCTTAAAGAGATTATAAGGGTATTCATCCATAAGACTGAACTGTGTCTGAAAGGGGAACTTCCATTTGTAATATTGAAAGAAAAATCCGTCCCTTTGTCCCTCCACATTTTCAGGCTATGAAGATGACCCTTGAGTACGTAGAAGCGTCCCCCCTTTGACGAAATGCTATTTTCTATTGAATGGAAAACGTGAAAAGGGTCTCTTCTCAATGAGGAAATTAGCTGAAAGATCTCTGGGCAGTGGAGGGCCGAGGGGACGGGAGTGTAGAGAGGGGAATTTTTGTATGATTAATATGGAAGTGTTGATTGTTTACATGGGATGAGGAAGAGGAGAAGAGGAGGAGGAGGAGGAGTGGGGGGAGAGGAGGAGGAGGAAGGAGGGGGAAGAGGAGGAGGAGGACGTGTAGGAATACCAGTAAGAGGAAGAGAGAGGAGGAAGATAAAGAGGTAAAGAGGTACAGATGGACGATTCTCTGGGATAAAAGGAAGAGGAAGAAGAAGAGGAAGAGGAAGAGGAAGAGGAAGAGGAAGAGGAGGAAGTGAAGATGAATAGTGAAAAAGTAGTGAAAGAAAAAACGCAAAAGACACAATGAAAAGAAGGAAAACGAAAGAAAAATAAAGAAAACTAGAAAATGAGGAAGTTAGTAAATACAAAAAAAAACTAAACTGATGAATTCGAAAACACACACACACACACACACTCACTCACACACACACACACACACACACACACACACACACACACACACACACACACACACACACACACACACACACACAAACAAACACACACATTTACCCATATTTTCCATTTTAGGTTCCAGAATGCAATCAGTTACCGGTGTGAGATTATCATATACATTTCTCTTGTGCCGAAAATTTATCGAGGCAGTAAACCCTCGAGGGGAAATTTAGGACAAACCCATGGTCCAAATGAGCATATGTTATTCCCCTCTTATTTTCCTCTTATTTTCCTCTTATTTTCCTGCAAAGACTTATATTAAACGTTGCAGGGAAGAATGCTGCGTCCGATGACTTGTAGAGGAGAGAGAGAGAGAGAGAGAGAGGGAGAGAGAGAGAGAGAGAGAGAGAAGAGAGAGAGAGGAGAGAGAGAGAGAGAGAGAGAGAGAGAGAGAGAGAGAGAGAGATGTGTTTCCCCTTATTTTCCTTCTTTAATCTAGTCAATAATTACTAAGTTGTTTTAAGTATTTATGTTTTAAGTAAAGTTTTGGTTTATTAAGGTGACAATGCAGTTATTTTTATTTATATTTTATTTTTCTCTTTAATTTCTATCGATCGTGTTCTAAATTGCTATCAAAAGTAAGAGTTTTAAAAGATATCTTCATTAATTTCTATATTTTTCATCCTTCATACAGCAAGATTTCTTATATATACTCACTTTATATATTTTTCTATTCATATATCAATTTTTGTATCCATTCATCTATTTATTCATCTATTAATTTTGTATAGTTATCAATTCATATATCAAACTCATTATCAATTCATCTATTCATCTATTTATTCACTGTGTATATTTATCAATTCATATATTAAATTCATGATCTATTTACTTATTTTTCTATTCATTATGTGTTATGTAATCAATCTATTATTATACACTCATCCTTACTTTTCACCTCACAAAAGAAGGATCATTTTAAATCTCTTTGCAATAAAACATAAATACACACTCACATACTTAGTTACTTACTCTCTCTCCTGTGTTCTGTGTGTGTTGGATTTTAATGATACAATACAAACGAGACTACATTGTTTAGCATATATTTTACATTTCAAAACGAGACAAAAATACATCAACACCACAAGAAAATATAGATAAAAAATGTATAAAAATTAATGAATACTTAATTTTTTTTGTTATTTATTTGTATTTGTTTATTTTATTCTATTTTTTTCATTATTTATTATTTTCCATATATATACTTAGAAGGAGTATCTAAGTTATTTATTTATTATTTATTTATTTCCTCGCTCTCATAAACACACAAACTTTATCTCTTGTGTGTGTTTTTGTGTCCAACGTGACAGCTTTAGCGGAACATGACTGCAATAATCGCTGGTTCACTTTCCCTAATATCCGTGTGTGTGTGTGTGTGTGTGTGTGTGTGTGTGTGTGTGTGTGTGTGTGTGTGTGTGTGTGTGTGTGTGTGTGTGTGTGTGTGTGTGTGTGTGCGAGTGTGTGTGTGGAGGTCATGTCTCTATTAGAACCATATATTACAGCACTACACTCTGCTTGCAATACCCCCTTGTCTCTCTCTCGCTCTCGCTCTCTCTCTCTCTCTCTCTCTCTCTCTCTCTCTCTCTCTCTCTCTCTCTCTCTCTCTCTCTCTCTCTCTCTCTCTCTCTCTCTCACGAAGGTAGTATTTTGGTTTTAATTTTCAAACGTGATTTTGGCAATTTTCTTCATCAGATTAATTTTCACACCAATTAATGTCACCTGAGAACTGGTAGCCAGGTGAGTTATGGTGTGTGTGTGTGTGTGTGTGTGTGTGTGTGTGTGTGTGTGTGTGTGTGTGTGTGTGTGTGTGTGTGTGTGTGTGTGTGTGTGTGTGTAAGAGAAGGTAACACACACTCGCTTCAGGTAATATCTCTCTTAATTGTTGTTTGCTTGATGGATATACAGGTGCGTGTGTGTGTGTGTGTGTGTGTGTGTGTGTGTGTGTGTGTGTGTGTGTGTGTGTGTGTGTGTGTGTGTGTGTGTGTGTGTGTGTGTGTTAACTTCCTGTGTATCATATTTTATTTAACGTCGATCTTTCAGTATCAACAAACTACGCTTTTGCAAAACCAGGATGATCAGAGGAAAGTAAAATAAAACAAAATAAAAACAAAAAATAAAACAAAATAAAACAAAATATATATATAATAATAAATAAAAAAAAAAACAGAGAGAGAGAGACGAGCGTTTCTTAAGGATTAAAACGATGAAAAATAGTCGTTTGTTCAATATGAAAAAGAAATCATACACACACACACACACACACGCACACAGCACACACACACACACACACACACACACACACACACACACACACACACACACACACACACACACACACACACACACAAACACATTTCCACCATTTACAATTTCCTTTATATACAAATACGAACAGGAAATGGATACAAGCAAACAAACACACACACACAAAACACAAACACACACACACACACACACACACACACACACACACACACACACACACACACACACACACACACACACAGTACAGGTTGGACAGGTAACACAAACACTCATCTCGATTAAAAAATGCTAATAAGCCCTCAGGTGTTTAGGGTGTCATCAGCTAAGCAGGCACCCACACTTAACAACACCATTCCACGCCGGGCACACGCATCTCCTCCAATCACCAACTCGCATCCCTCCCTCCCGTTAGAAATACTCATTACTCACCTTTAGACTAGGAGAACGCGCCACCAAGGTACACTCACCCTTAATCCCTTCCCACACAGGGTTGAGACTAGTGTGTGTTGGGAAGGAGATGAAATTCCAAGTAGTAACTCAGAAGTGTTCGTCACAACTCGGCTCTGATGGAGGTAAGACACGAGCCGTAAAAATCATTCACACCGAAACGACCCTTGCCATTGGTACAGGAAGCTATAAGGTAAAGAGCGAAGCCTCCTCCCTCCAACCCCGTTTAACCGGATCCGAATGTCTAAACCGGCTTCCTGGTATTCCGTAGCTACACAACATCACCTTCTCTTCACCCATATGCCTGAAGGATGTTAGAGTACAGCGTGGGTGGGTAAGGGCGTGTATGTACTGTAGGAGGCGTTGTAGGAGTGAGGTTACGTCCGCTCTTCCTCCTTCTCCCTTCATCTCGTGCTCGGGGCCCTTTGAGTGTAGTAAAAGAGTAAGAGCGTCACTATACGATAGGATCCGGTGTGGTCCGCCATTTTCCTTATTAGAGAGTATTTCCGAGGCAGCGCCATCAAGAATCCACCACATTCCTGTCTTGGTTTATAATGCGGTAATAAATTTGATGCCTCGCACGGTCGTCAGGAGGGAGAGGGCGCAATGAGTGCAATTTCGTATTCCTATTAAAAAGCGGCAGTAACGTCCCTCACACCACGTGGATAAATAACCAAACTGTGGCTGCGGGTACCCGACTGCCCCGCCCGGAAGCATCAAAGTCCAGAAAATAACTTGTAATCCGGAGATAATAACACGATGAGCGTAATTAGGCGGTGAAGGATTTAAGAACAGGCCGATTCACTGTGAAAAGATGTGAATTGGGAGCCTCTTCTAGATGATACATGTTGGCTGCCAATACAAAGGTGTAATTATCATTATATGTGTCTTGGCCGACGCTTGGATCTTGCTAATTAGCCGAATAAACTGATGACTACTAGTAATTACCTCATGAATTATGGCTGCCTCATGTTTACCTGAGCCAGGGATGCCAAGGTCTCTCTTTTTGCCCAATTTATCGACATTCCCGCCTCTGCACCGTGCCCTTGTCTCTCTACGACCCTGACGAGGCAGCTGGAAGGACATATAGAGAGCGAAGGGCACGTCAGGCAAGCCCTTCGTCGGTAAACACGCCGGGGAAGAGAACAGAAGGCGTAGAGAGAACCTTGCTCCCTTCGGCTTATTGACAACGCTGAACCAAACCTACTCCACAGGGATTGTGTTTGGATTGTTGTTGTAATACGAGGGTGTAGGAGACGCGCCACACTAACCCCGGGACGCACTAAGGCTCAACGCACGCCTCTCAACGCCTTGCTTCTCGCCCTTCACGCCCCTGCCTCCTCGGGTTGTCCTCCTCGCGAACATTCATATCTGTACTGCCTGGGTTTATGGCGGTGAGGCTCGTTGGCAAGACTCAACTACTAATTAGGCATTGACTCGACAGCCTGGCCGGCGACGTGCTGCTCTCTAAGTGGAATGACTCGACTTGACTTGACTGACCGAGAAGAAAGTCAGTTCATTGCTGTCTAACACTCGATGCTCCACTGACCGATGTACGCTACCACTACTACCACCACTACTACTACTCCATGTTTGGCCTTGACAGCTACAAAACAGAGGAAAGCTTCGTATCAAACAACACCAAGACAGCGTCAACACAAGCCTCGGAGGGAGAAGATGCGGCAGGAACTTGAACCAACTCTCTTGACCCTGTGTGTATGTACCTGCAACGCCCCTTCTGTGTACTGTATACCTGGGCGAGCGGGAGGCTGTGGGATGCTACGTTACACCTTGGGAGGCCCGGGGAGGCAAGGGGGGGAGGCACGAGGGGAGGGTTACACGGGGACCCAACCGACCACCTCTGGGTATTAGTAGAAGAACGAGGCCCTCAAGGGAAGACCAGAGAGGGAAAAAAAACCCGAAGAGGAGTAACATGCTTCCTTTCTGTGAGCACAACGTCTTGGTAATGAGTCAATCTGTAACTCTAAACCGCATCAGTTATCCAACCTCAACTTTTATCTCCGACCCTCTTCCTCCTCCTCCTCCTCCTTACCCTCCTCCTCCTCCTCCTCCTCCTCCTCCTCCTCCTCCTCCTCCTCCTCCTCCTCCCCTCCTCCTTACCCTCCTCCTCCTCCTCCTCCTCCTCCTCCTCCTCTACCCTCCTCCTCCTCCCCTCCTCCTCCCCTCCTCCTTACCCTCCCTCCTCTCCTCCTCCCCCTCCTCCTACCCTCCTCCTCCTACCCTCCTCCTCCTCACTCTCCTCTCCTTACCCTCCTCCTCCTCATTCTTCTTCTACAGCTGCAAATAGATATGTTTTAACGTCTAGTAAATAAGAAAAAATTGAGAGAGAAATATATAACTAATACCCTGCAGCTATACACCTCTCTCTCTCTCTCTCTTTTTTTCTCCCTCCCTCTCTCTCTCTTTCTCTCCCAGGCTGCAGAGGTGTATGCAAATAGGTCAAGTTATCCACACACACAAGATGTCCGTAACTACCCATATTTGAGCTCAAGAACAATGGCACGCTACTTTATGGCCTTCCATTGTAATGGCATAATTTTGAAATGAGATATCGGTCGGAATTCTTAATCAGAGGCAGAATAATGGGGCCGCAGCTCGACCAATCACAACTCACGGTATAGGGGAGAGTAGCCAATCAGGTGAGGGGATCAGAGTCCACAGGTAATGTCTGGAGTTTCACCTGAACGTCGGATACCTGGTAATAATCCGTGTGTGTCTTGATGGTCAATTGCTGTCACTTTGAAATGGTGAGTTATGGTGTGTGTGTGTGTGTGTGTGTGTGTGTGTGTGTGTGTGTGTGTGTGTGTGTGTGTGTGTGTGTGTGTGTGTGTGTGTGTGTTTTGTGTTTCTTTCTCTCTCACATACACACACGCACACACACACACACACACACACACACACACACCACACACACACACACACGCACACACGCTAAAGCTTCTATCATTTCCACACTTTTATCAATATTTCCATCTTTCTCTTCCTTCTCTATCATTCTTCCTCTATCTTCTACTCCAACGAAGGAGAAAATTGCCTAAAAATCACCGTAGAAATCAAGTCTTGCACATAAAATAATATAAATAAATAACACAAGTGAACCAGTTATGTGTGTGTAATTTTTTTTAATAATTACCTGTAGTTTATATAATTGGTTTAAAGGTAAGTTTCCCCTCCACAAGACGTATGAGACAAGAGAGGAAAAAAAGTTGCAGTGAATCAAAACAAATTATAATGTCACTGAGCTTTGCAAATAGAACATGAGATGGAGGTCAAAAAAAATATATTGAAAGTGAAATTAAGATGTTCATTGTAAATTAAAGCGAGGAAAGATAAGATGAATAGACAAAATAGTTATAATAAAAGAAGAAGAGGAAGAAGAAGACAAAGAAGAAGAGGAAAAAGAAGAAGAGAAGAAGAAGATAAAGAAGACGAAAAAAAGAAGAAGAAATGCTTGAAGGAAAGTCAAGAGAATGAAAGTAAATATATAAAAAAATGGATAATCGTAATAAAACAACAACAAAACACACAAACAAACACTGCAAATATAAATAAAAATTAAATAAATTAAAGCAAACAAACACATACCACAAAAAAAAAAACAGAAAAAAACTAACTAATACACAAATAAAACACAAAACAAACACTAAAATAAAACACATGCTAAAAAAAACAAACACACACACACACACACACACACACACACAACCTCCCCTCACCATCCAACCACACACACACAACCACACACACACACAACCGCCCAGTAACCACCCACCAACGGGATACGAACCCTGGAACCATTGACAAAGATCTTTAGGAGTCATTACAAGTAGTTCATTATGATGTATGCGAGGCAGAAGGCCGCCAATTATCGAGTGAAGGATGCTGATGGAATTACAACACAATATGCAATCAATAGCGTTTAAACTGACCGGATTTGCATTTTTTCCCAATAATTCACGTTGAGTTTGTAAAGTAAGGATTTCCGAGTGAGTGAGGCTGGTAACACTGCATCATTGGGTTTCGTTAAGGGCGGTTTTAGTGGGTTTGGGTTTTGTGTTGTGTTGGTAGTACTGTCTTTTGGGTATGTGTGTGTACTGGTGTGTGTGAGTGTGCGTGTGTGCGTGTGTATGTGTGTGTGTGTTCAATTTTACTTTCTTTCTCTCCTCTCTTACACAAACACACACACACACAGATAGACACGAGAAGGCAAATTGAGATTCAAATATATAACAAAAAGACAAAAATATCTATAGTCAAAAACTCTCTCTCTCTCTCTATCTCTCTATCTCTCTCTCTCTCTCTCTCTCTCTCTCTCTCTCTCTCTCTCTCTCTCGTAAGTGGCGTTCATTCTTTGTAAGTTTGCATCCTCTCCGCCTTGCTTCCTCCTCATCGCTACAATCCATGCGATAATGAGACTATTGTGTGTGAGTTTACTTTGCCATCCTGACTCACGACTGACGGGGGAACACACTGATTTGGGACCAGAACGAAGGACCCAGTTGCTGTTTACCTTTACCTGTCGAGTACAATGGGTCTAATTAGCTCTCTCTCTCTCCAGGTGTGTCAGGTGTGTGGATCCGACCTTTCTGAATGTAGTGAAATATCCTGTTTTTTTTCTATTATTTTTTTTTAGGTTGTTTATGAAGTTCTATTATGATTATTGTCTTAGTTTTTTTTTGCTGGTTTTAATTTGTGTTGAAAGGAGTTGAGTTTCAATTTTGTGTCACTTGTATGCGACTGGATTCGTTTTGTTCTTTTTTGTTTTTTGTTTTTGTTTTGTTTGTTTTGAAGTTATTTTTCATTTAGTGGAGTACAGTGCTGCTTCATGGCATTGGATCCTTTGCTGTGATCCTTTATTTATTTATTTTTATTCAAGGGGAAGAGACACTAGTATTGTTCTCTGTTTAATTAATATAGATAGAAATAATGATATTCTTCTTAATCATTTATCTCTCTATCTATCTATTTATCTATCTATTTATCTATCTATCTATCTCTTTATCTATCTATCTCTCTCTCACATTATATGGAAAACTGAAGATGAAAATGTCTAAATTCCCATTACTGTGAAAATTAATTAGCGCAGCCGTGCCTCAAAATGTGAAATACTCTATGTTTTCTTTCCCTTCTGCTTGATTTCACCTTCTATCTATCTATTTATTTATTTATCTATTTATCTATTTATCTATCTATCTATCTATATATGAATCCTTTGAGAAATTAGTAAAAAAATTATGTTTGCAGTAATGTGTATTGTTCCTCCTCCTCCTCCTCCTCCTCCTCCTCCTCCTCCTCCTCCTCCTCCTCCTCCTCCTCTTCCTCCTCTTTAACCAAAACTATAAACAACAAAGAGCAGAAACAAACAAAAGATTAAACAAAAATATAGATACGTTATTGCAGAATCAAAACAGGAGAGAGAGAGAGAGAGAGAGAGAGAGAGAGAGAGAGAGAGAAGAGAGAGAGAGAGAGAGAGAGAGAGAGAGAGAGAGAGAGAGAGAGAGAGAGAGAGACGTAAATGGGAGGAAATGGAAGTCTTTCACCATCACGCACACATATGGGAGAAAAAAAATGCATGTTTCCCCTCTTTATCTTTTTTTCCTCTCTCTCTCTCTCTCTCTCTCTCTCTCTCTCTCTCTCTCTCTCTCTCTCTCTCTCTCTCTCTCTCTTAACACACGTCATAAATACAATAGTGACGCTTGAAGGGATTTTCCGATCGCTCTAAATTCCCCTCACTTTTCCCCTCTTCCTCCTCTCTCCCTCCCCTCTCTCTTCCCCTCCTTCCAGACATATATATAAACGGAGTCAATTTGGAGTTTGATGGAGTGTGAAAAAAACGTTCTTGAGGGGAAAACGTTACTTTATGTTGAATCCTTAAGGGGAAATATTTATCGCTTTCCTTGAGTGTGTGTCTGTGATGGTGAATTTTTTTTTCTCTCTCGTTTTAACACCATGATCTGTTTTTTTGTTTTGTTTTTTCATTTCTATTTTTCTTTTCTTCGTTCTTGAATTTCTGTCTCTTTTTTTTTTATTATTAATTTGTTTTTTGTTTTGTTTTTTCTTTGTTGATTGACGTAAAAGAAAATTATATTACGAAAAAACTAACAAATTATTATACGAAGTTATTATTATCATTATTATCATCATTATCCTTATCATTATCTACTAAAGAAAAAATATATCCTCTTACTTTAGCTACCTTGAATAAAAGAGGAGGAGGAGGAGGAGGAGGAG
>JAPQNM010000001.1:1030766-1038266 GCA_029783475.1 Metacarcinus magister | reverse complement strand
ACACACACACACACACACACACACACACACACACACACAGGGACACACACACAGGACACACCCAAACACACCAAAACACGATATTCACTCTATCTGATTAACTGAAAAAAATCCTTACACGCAAGACTCATGTATTTCCTACAATTATCCTTCTTTTTTTGTTCTTCCTTACAAGGTAATGCACTTTCCCTCACCAAAAATATGACGTTACGGTATTAATCTTTAGAAATACACGACAAAGCTAAACATTTTCTCCTCAGGAACGAGTTATTTTCACTCATATTTGTCAGGAAGTTAAAAAAAATATATCGATTAAAAATATAAAACTTTGATAGACACTTTCATTTTAACATCAATACCATTCGTGTAGGTGAATATGACTTCATTTTAGGTTCTGAGGAGCACCTGGGCGAGGAGACTTACCTGAAGGGGGGGAGGGGGGAGGAGGATTACCTGAAGGTGAACTTTGTGCAGGTGAACTCTCGCCACTCCTCTGGAACTCATATCAAAACATCTCAAACCCAGAAAGATTTTAAGGGAACTCTGATTCTTCATTCATTTATTCATAGATTCCTTTGTGTTTGGGGAGTCTAAGCTGGACAAAGGCTCTTGGATTCATCGATGGTGGGAGGCAGGCGCTGAACTTGAAGTAATGGGTTAAAACACACAAGATTGGATCCCATGATAAGGAGGATCGAGAGGGCGCTGCGGTTACCACCCTTATTTACTTTACAAGATTCGATCCTCCTCTTCTGTGGCGAGACTCTATTGTTCTGAGGCGAAGGAGCGAAGGTAAGGTTACTCTTATACCTGCAGAGGGACGTGCAGGTAAACTGAGGTGCCTTCCACACAGGTAAACGTTAGATTAAGGTTTGGAATGTCCTCTCAGACGCTCGCTGGCAACTTGAGGCGACCACTCGCTCTGCCACCTCCGTCCATCATAAGAGGGACACAAATTCCTCAAAATGTTTTCGTGGATGACTCAAAAAACTTCGTCGCTAAATCTCTCTCCCTCTCTCTCGCTCTTTCTATCTCTCAGGGACGAGGACGATGCAACACTCATTATCATCATCTACTAACGAGAAGAAAAAGAAGAAAAAAAAAACACACAAACACATATACACAAATAGGAAAAAAGAAAACAAAACGAAAGAGAGAGATATACAAAAAAAAAAGAGAAAAAAAATAAGCAGCTACGAGAAGTCTTTATACAAGGGAAGTGCAGCCACGCCTCTCTACCTCATAAAACCAGTGTCCTTGGGCGGCTGAAATTGACAGGCTTAGCCATACGATTTGACAGCGAGATGCACGTCCGTTGTTTTTTCTCTCTCCTGAGTAAACACACGACTCCAATTATGGCTGAGTCTGTGTTCATGGGTGCCATTTGTCTGGAGGGTTTAACTAAAGATGCGAGAACTGATATAGAACCGAGTTTGAATCCCTTTTAGGAGGATTGAAAGGGGAGGATCCAACGCTCTTAGGGAGATGGTGCGGGAAGCCTAAACGTTTATGATTTGTTGTATTGATGAAACGTTTGTTCACTCCACGTGTTCCCAGAGGAGTAAATGGAGTGATTGTGTAAGTGAGAGTAAGAATGGAAGACTCAGGAAATTGCTATTATTATTATTATTTTCATTATTACTTTACTATTATCATCATTATTATTGTTATTATTATTATTTTGAAAGAGGACAATTTCTACACATAATATAACATCATTTAGACTCTATAATATATATAAAAAAAAACCACATCATTGCTATCCCATTAAAAAGAAAGAAATACCAGTCTATTATCTACCATAAAACACACACACACACACACACCCACACACACACACACACACACACACACACACACACACACACACAATCACCAGCGACACAAACAAACAAAAAGACACCAAACTTATCCAAACATTCCCAACACAAAGACACGAAACTTTATGAAAAACAAACACTGCCATTTGTCTATCATTACGTTTGGTCAGTCACGAAATATTTGCTCCAGCGATAATAAGCGTTGGGCAAGATGTCTCAATGTATTAAAGAGAAAGAGAAAGAGAAAGAGAAAGAGAGAGAGAGAGAGAGAGAGAGAGAGAGAGAGAGAGAGAGAGAGAGAGAGAGAGAGAGATAATAATGTTAAGTAAATGCTTTGTGTTATTCTATCTTCTTTTCTTTTCCTTTTTTTTGTTCCTTATCCGTTTTTTGTTTGTTTTTTTCTTCCCGTTTGTGTTTCAGAATGTGTATTTATGTTGTTTTTTGTGTTTGTTTGTTTGTTTTGTCTCTTTTTTTTGTTTTGATTCATGGCTATGTCTCTGTTTTATTTCTTTTTTTATATATATTCTCTCTCTCTCTCTCTCTCTCTCTCTCTCTCTCTCTCTCTCTCTCTCTCTCTCTCTCTCTCTCTCTCTCTCTCTCTCTCTCTCTCTCTCTCTCTCTCTCTCATGTACATTAGCCAAAGGAAATCAGACAGTGTATCTGTATGTATATGTGTGTGTGTGTGTGTGTGTGTGTGTGTGTGTGTGTGTGTGTGTGTGTGTGTGTGTGTGTGTGTGTGTGTGTTTACAACCTCACATTACAAGAACACACACACACACACACACACACACACACACACACACACACACATACACACACACACACACACACACACACACACACACACACACACACACACACACACACACACACACACACACACACACACATATGTACACCAAACAAAAACAGCCCTTGAAAACACTCGCTCTCACTCACTTTACCTGTAATTATCATACGAAAACAGGTGAAAAAAAATGAAACTCAAAAGGAAAATCGAGTCACAATATTATAAATGTGCAGGAAATGAAAACGGAAGAATTTTTACATAAGAAAAATAATAAGAACAAAAAATAGATGTACACAAATAGAAAAAAAAACACAAAGTAAAGAAGGATATGTTAGTAAAAAGATTAATAATTGAAGAACAAAAGACAGAAAAAGAATAGGGAAAGGTATGACAGAAACTAGGAAATGATGGAAAATATAGGTAGGAATATAGAGAATAAATGAAAACTTGAGTAGGAAAGAAGAAGAGAAGAGAAGAAAAGGAAGAGAAAAAGAGGAGCAGAAAAACCGTATAAAAGTAACAGGAACATAGAACCAGATAAACAAGGAAACAGAGATAAAATAAAGTAAATAAGAAGAGAGAAACCAAATAAAAGAGAAAGAGAGAGAAGAAGAAGAAGAAGAAAAAGAGGAGCAGGAAAGGGTTAGGACAGAAAACAAAATAAACAAGAAAACAGATAAAATAAAGTAGATAAGAAGAGAGAAAGAGTAAAAAAGAGAAGAAGAAGAGAGAAAGAGTAAAAATGAGAGAAGAAGAAGAAGAGAAAAAGAGGAGCAAGAAAGGGTTAAAAAAATACCTAGAACAGAAAACAAAATAAACAAGAAAACAGAGAAAATAAAGTAAATAAAGAGAGAAAAAGAGTAAAAAAGAGAAGAAGAAAAAAAGAGTAAAAATGAGAGAAGAAGAAGAAGAGAAAAAGAGGAGCAAGAAAGGGTTAGCAGAGTGGCGGGGACAGAAAACAAGAGACTCTTCAACATAGCCGTAAGTTCTCCGCTAATTTGTCAGTGGTTTCATAGTCAATAAATCCACGAGTAATGATACCCTTATGTACAGGAAGATTACCTCACGGACACACACCACCAACCCAACACACCTTCCACAACACATCGTCTCTATCCACTCCCTTTCGATTCCTTCCTTCCCATAACTCGACGCTAACCCCTTCCCCCTCCCTCACCTGTGTAATTAAAACCCACACACACACCTGGTCTTGCACATTGCGTTAAGGTCTTGCAAAATGTTAAGGTACTATGGCGTTTTCCTCTCCTTAACGGTTCGCCAGGTGGATGGACAGGTAAATCTCTACTCTTACCTGTACGTTAAGAGCGGCAGGTGATGTGGGGAAGGTAAATTTAACTGAACTTCTAAAACCTTGCCCTCCACAGAATATTACGTTGATTTACATACATACTGAAGAGACCAGTTAAGAACGGATCCTAACAACCTTACATGATTCTTGTCTGTCATGCACATAACTCACCGGGGGGAAGATGGAAGGAGGGAGGGAAGGAAAGAAGGGAGGAAGGAAGGAAATGTGTTCTTTCTAAATGAAGACAAAGAGAGTAGTGAAGATATGAAGGATTATTTCTATCTATATATTTTCTATCCTCTCAGTTTGTTTTTTTTATTTCGTAGATAGTTTAAGTAATGAAGAGAAGAAGAAGAAAAAAAAGGGAAGAAAGGAAGGAGAGATGAAAATAGAGAAACACAGACGGATGTATGAAAAAGAAAGGGAGGCTAAGAGGGAAGGAAGGAAGGAAGGAGAGGAGATAATAATGGATAACCAGGCACAGAGAGAGAGAGAGAGAGAGAGAGAGAGAGAGAGAGAGAGAGAGAGAGAGAGAGAGAGAGAGAGAGAGAGAGAGAGAGAGAGAGAGAGAGAGAGAAAAGGAGGGAGACACGGAACTAAGAATAAAGAAGATGGGAAGTGAAGAAGGAAGGAAGCGAATAAGGAAGAGAGAAAAAAGTAATAGGATGAATAGAGACAAGAAGGTAGTGAATAAAATAGAAAATAATGAAAAAGGAGGAAGAATAGAATCAAGAAGAAGAAGAAGAAGAAGAAGAAGAAGAAGAGTAACAAGCATGAGAGTAATTCAAGAGGGAATCACTGTGTCTGTTTGGCTATAAATTAACATTGTATTTATGGTTCCATCCAAACTGTTTACTCTTTTCCTTGTGAGGGGAACCATTTTTCAGTTTTATTAAAGTGCATTAACTAATCACTGAAACACATGGCACGGGGGTCTATGTATGTACGTGTATGTATGTATGTATGTGTGTACCTGTGTGTGTGTACCTGTGTGTGTATGTGTGATTATCTTACACAAAGCTATTATTTCCCTCACAAACGTATATTACATTCAGGTGAAGTGTCCTTATTTTGTCTAATTTACCCGTCGTCTGCCCAATACCTGTGCCGTCATTAAGGTAATCAAGGTGAGGGTGTTACCTGTCCGTCCGCCAGGTGAAGAGGGTCGAAGTAAGGGTTCATTGAGTATAGGTAAAGGTGAAAGCCATTTTGCCAGTTGATGTTAAGGAGGAATTTGAAGTTATGGTTATTACTGGTGTTATTTTTGTTTTTTTCTCTCCCTCTCTCCCTCTCTCTCTCTCTCTCTCTCTCTCTCTCTCTCTCTCTCTCTCTCTCTCTCTCTCTCTCTCTCTCTCTGTTATTTCTAGTATATCATCTATTCTCATATTCTCTTTCACATTACACAAATTATTCGTCTCTTTTGTCTCTCATCACAAGGCAAATAATTCTTCTTTCTCATTATCTCTTTGCCTTTATCTTCTGTACATTTTAATTTTCTTTCCTTCTCCCTTCCCTTCTCCCATTCTTCTCTCCTCCCTTCCTCTCTCTCTCTCTCACTCTCTTTTTTTTTGTTTTTACTTTTTTTCTTTTTATATTCTTGATTCCTGTTTGTAATATTTCCGATTCTCAATTATTTTCTTTCTTTTTTTACTCAATTCTATATTTTCTTCCCACTTACTTTATTAAGATTATTCATTATTCCTGTTTTTATTCATTCTCTTGTATTTCCGACGTTCTTAAATGCAGTCTTCCCATTCTTCCTTTCTTTCTTTATCCTTCCTTCCTTCGTTTTTATCTCAACCTTCTTCCTTCTTTACCTTCCTATCTGTTCTCTCTCCTCTTCTTCCTTCTCTCTCATCCTCTCTCCCCTCTCCCTCTCCCCTCTTTCCTCTCACCTCACCCTCTCACCCTCACCCCTCTCCCGTAACCCTCTCCCGCCCCTCGCCCCTCACCTCTCACCCTCACCCTCTCCCCTCGCCCTCTCCTTCCTTGTCCTTTATTAATGTCTGTTAGTTATTTCACAATGGGATTTAGGTCGATTCTGCAAAAGCGATTTACAACAAGGATTTGTACTGTTTATGTGATGCTACTGCAGATCCTTGGTGAGTGGTGTGTGTGTGTGTGTGTGTGTGTGTGTGTGTGTGTGTGTGTGTGTGTGTGTGTGTGTGTGTGTGTGTGTGTGTGTGTGTGTGTGTGTACGTAAGGCACTAACCGCGTTTCTGCGTGTACGTATGTGTGTTGCTACTTCCGGGGTCGTGTGTGTATGTGTATGTGTGTGTATGTGTGTGTGGGTGTGTACCTGATGGTGTGTACGTACATATGTAAGTGTGTTGTTATTACAGAGTGGACAGTGTTGCCAAGTCATATATAACTGTAATCATCTGGGTTTTTTTTATATATATACTATTGGTAACACTGCTTTGGGTCATTTTCTTTTCTTTTTTTTACTCTAATTTTATCACATTTTCTGTTTTTTTGTGTCTAATTCTACCAAAATATTATCCTTTTCTATCGATCTATCTATTTATTTATCTATTCATCTATTTATCTATCTCTCACATACTACAATACTCATCTTATTTAATTCTCTCTCACTCCCTCTCACTCCCTCTCACTCCCTTTCACTCCCTCCTCCCTTTCACTCCCTCTCACTCCCTTTTACTCCCTTTTACTCCCTTCCACGGTCTCAAAAATCCCTTCTCCCATCACCCATTCCCCATCACCCTACCTACCCATCACCATTCACCTATCACCCATCACCCATCACCTACCATCACCCACCACCATCACCCACCATCACCCACCACCCATCACCCATCACCATCACCTACCCATCACCCATCACCCATCACCCATTCCCCACCACCCTTCACCCATCTCCAGCCTGGTAGTAGCAGCGTGGTAATGGATGCTCGGTAACTACACATCACGTTAGTAAAAATGTGCCTTTCATGTATTTCTGTGATTCGCTACATAAAACGTTTTCGCTTCTGCCATTTCAAAAAGAGGAAAACGAAAAAGCAGATTTATTACAACCTTTGTGCTCTTGTGTGTGTGTGTGTGTGTGTGTGTGTGTGTGTGTGTGGTGTGTGTGTGTGTGTGTGTGTGTGTGTGTGTGTGTGTTATGTGGGTCTCACTTTGCACGTTCACACACACACACACACACACACATATATAGATATAAACACACACACACATACACACACACACACATACACGTACACGAGTTGCCAGCTAGTTATGTAGTCATGAATAAATGGATGTTACCTTCATTGTTGAATAAAAACCATCACACCTGTTTATAAAAGGCTGCAGGTAATGTGTTTGTCTACCAGTGGCTGTGTTAACATAATAATAATAATAATAATAATAATAATAATAATAATAATAATAATAATGATAATGATAATGATAATGATAATACTATTCTTTCGGCTTACTTTTGTTCATATTTCATTTAATTTGAGAGAGAGGAGAGAGAGAGAGAGAGAGAGAGAGAGAGAGAGAGAGAGAGAGAGAGAGAGAGAGAGAGAGAGAGAGAGAAATAAAGAGAGAGAATATGCATAGACAAGTGAGGAAGC
>JAPQNM010000001.1:1018953-1020666 GCA_029783475.1 Metacarcinus magister | reverse complement strand
GAGTAGTTTAATGCGGTACAGTAGAGAGAGAGAGAGAGAGAGAGAGAGAGAGAGAGAGAGAGAGAGAGAGAGAGAGAGAGAGAGAGAGAGAGAGAGAGAGAGAGAGACAGAGAGAGATGGAAAAGACAGGAGGGGCGGAAGCATACTCTTTTTTTTCCCTCTTTCTCTATTCTCTCTCTCTCTCTCTCTCTCTCTCTCTCTCCTCTCTCTCTCTCTCTCTCTCTCTCTCTCTCTCTCTCTCTCTCTCTCTCTCTCTCTCTCTCTCTCTCTCACCTGCTGTTTTAAAATGTACATCTGAGGAAGTATAGATAGACAAAGAATGATAGATGACATGAAACACTAATAATATGCAAAACAAAAGAGAAACGATATAGAAAACAAGAGTTCGTATCTTATAACGTCTATGAATAGTAATGAAGATAAAGAGAAGTATTTATGGGATTAAAAAAAAGAGGGAGTGAGAGAGAGAGAGAGAGAGAGAGAGAGAGAGAGAGAGAGAGAGAGAGAGAGAGAGAGAGAGAGAGAGAGAGAGAGAGAGAGAGAGAGAGAGAGAGAGAGAGAAAGGTGAATACATACTATATATATAAAAAGGAGACATTTTAAACCAGGTGTTACTTCAAATATACCTGAAGTGAATCCTAATTAACATACACACACACATACACACACACACACACACACACACACTCAACTCTGTCTCACGTATGTACTGCACCTTTCATTTATAAACACACACACACACAGACACACACACACACACACACACACACACACACACACACACACCCATTCCTCTCCAGGGGGATAAAGAGACTCTTCCACAGCACCAAAACTGCGACATTCCCTTCTAAGACAAGCGGGACAACGAGGGGGGGAACCGCGCCCGAAAACAATACTCACTTTTCACACACGACACAAAGGAAGTAAGATACACCCAGAGAAACTAAATATTCTATACGGTATCACCCTGCTGGAGCCGCGCCGCCCGCTCTGATAAATTATTAATTCTATCACTGACTTTGAGATACGGGAACGCCTGCTAGCGCCTACGACTAAAGGTTCAAATAAATTTTCTGAGACGCCCGTTTAAGAACATTGCGTTTCTCTTTCTCGTCCCTCCTCCTCTTCCTCCTCCTCCTCCTCCGCCTGTGCCTTTTCCTTCCCCGGGTTGCTTAGGTCTTCCAAGGGCTTCCTGTGAGTCTCCAAGGGCGCCGCACACTACTCCTGTCTCCTATTGATGTTTTTAAGTAAGATAATATAATATGCGGTTGATATTCTTAAAAATTCCATGCCACTTCGCAGTTTTTTTTACCTCCTCTCTCTCTCTCTCTTCCACTCTCTCTCTCTCTCTCTCTTTCTTTCTCCTTGCCTACCTCCTCCCGCCCTCCGCGCTACCGTGAAACATACTGCTGAAGGGAGGAAGGGGGGTGAGGGGGGCAAGGGAGGGTAGGGGGGCAGGGGGGCAAGGGGGCAAGGGCAGGGGGCTGTTCCTAGCTGCTGGATCACTTAGGATTATTTCAGCCCCGAGCAAGGTTCCCATTTTGTTAACATTTCAATTTAACATTTAGATTTAACTTCATTTCCAGGAATGGTGAAACCTCTTTTTTTTCCCCTCTCTCTTTTTTTTCCCCTCTCTCTCTTTTTTTCCCTCTCTCCTCCTTCTCCTTATTCTTATTCTTCCTACTTGTCTTGTACCTAGTTTTGATGGTTTCT
>JAPQNM010000001.1:1001453-1011453 GCA_029783475.1 Metacarcinus magister | reverse complement strand
TTTTCCCTTCTATCATAATCCCAGATAGAAAAAAGGGGAAAAAACTCATCTTTCCTGATTATGGAGTGGGGGGGAGAGGGAGTGGGGGAGTGTAGGTGCGCAGGATTCCTCGTGGTGGGGGTGGAGAGGGATGAGAGGGGTGAGAGGGGGTGAGAGGGAGGGGAGTGACCGCTCTCTGTCTCTACATGGTGTTTCATAATGTTTCGTTCAGACTTGTGTGTTTTAGTCTGGTGTTGTAAATTACTGACTCGAGACCCACAAGTGAAACAGATGAAAAATGACCGATACATGTCTCCTCCTACTCCTCCTCCTCTCCTTCTCCTCCTCCTCCTCCTCCTCCTCCTCCTCCTCCTCCACCTCCTCCTCCATCTCTCTTCCTCCTCCTCTTCCTCTAGTTCACTTTCACTCCGTTCCTCCTGTCACACCTCCTCCTCCTCCTCCTCCTCCTCTTCCTCTTCCTCTTCGGTGTGTTTCTCCTCCTCTCTCATGTTCTCTCTCTCTCTCTCTCTCTCTCCTCTCTCTCTCTCTCTCTCTCTCTCTCTCTCTCTCTCTCTCTCTCTCTCTCTCTCCCCACAGTTGCTTTCTTGGTATTTATCGATCCTACTCCTTATTCTCTCTCTCTCTCTCTCTCTCTCTCTCTCTCTCTCTCTCTCTCTCTCTCTCTCTCTCTCTCTCTCTCTCTCTCAACTTCGTATTGCACTTTCTCAACTATATCTTGCGTTCCTCCTGCTCTTCTTCCTCCTCCTCCACCTTCTCCTCCTCCTCCTCCTCCTCCTCCTCCTCCTCCTCCTCCTCCTGATCTTCCTCTTGCTCCTCCTCATCCTTTGCAATAAATAGAAACCAAGCAACTGATAGAAACCAAGGAAACTAACATTCATATGCAAACAAGAATAAACAAAAATTGAAACCAAACAACTGAAGCCAAATAGAAACCAGTAAATTCAAAATAGAAACCAGTAAATTCAAAATAGAAACCAGTAAATTCAAAATAGAAACCAGTAAATTCAAAATAGAAACCAGTACATTCAAAATAGAAACCAGTACATTCAAAATAGAAACCAGTAAATTCAAAATAGAAACCAGTAAATTCAAAATAGAAACCTGATAGATACCACAATATTAAGACGAGACAAACCCTAGAAACCAAGTATAGGGTAGAATATATATAGAAACCAGGTAGATAACACGTCAGATATAGATAGAAACCTTTTAGAAACCAGACATCAATATGGTTTCAACGATGGTTTTCTAGTGTTTTTTCAAGCTAGAGAAGAATCAATACTTTGGACCTGAATTTTGAGAGAGTTATGTGTGTGTGTGTGTGTGTGTGTGTGTGTGTGTGTGTGTGTGTGTGTGTGTGTGTGTGTGTGTGTGTGTGTGTGTGTGTGTGTGTGTGTGTTTTAACTTTGAAGTTGTCTTTAGCGTGACTTGCTGTAAAATTTTCCGCTTGTTAAACAGAGAAAAAAATATCAATGTTTTGTGTTAATTCTGTCTCGCTGTGACTTCAAAGTTATCATTATTATCATCATTATCATTATCATCATCATTATTATTATTATTATTATTATTATTATTAATGGCAGCGAGTAACTTTTTCATAAACACATCACAACACAAATATGCAAAATAAAACTTATCTTTCCACACGTATAGTTTCACACACACACACACACACACACACACACACACACACACACACACACACACACACACACACACTCACAATTCTCCTTCAACACTCATCACACACCAACCACACAAAACCACACTTCACTCACCCTCTCCCCCTTCACCACCACCACCTCCTCTTCCCTTCCCCACCCATCACACACTCCATACTTCACTTCCCTCCTCTCCCCCCTTTCCCCTCACCTCACCTGCCTTCACCTCCCTCTCTGCACGTTACATATTCACACAACAGAAGGCAACAGGATGCAGTGGTATTTAAGCTGTCAGTACGAGCATTACTCAAGGCAAGGAAGGGAGAAAAAAAACTGCAATATTTACATGCTTATAGATAGAGAATAATTCGTGACACTTCCTGTATGTAGGAAAGAAGGAGGGAGGGAAGGAAGGGAAGGTAGGAGGGAAGGAGGGAGGAAAGGATACACAGGAAGTCTTGTGAAGTATAAGCTATTAGTAGTTATGTATCTATCCTTAGAGGTGATTAACTACACTATAACCCTTTGATGCACTCGATAAATGATAGGTAATACATAACCATTATTTTCCTTCGCTTTAAAACATCCTCTACCAGCAACAAGGATGACGGCGTGTGTGACAAATATCTTTATTATAACTCATTGTAGTAAAGTTGTTCCCTCAGCGCCTTCCATCACATCAAACAGCTACATTTTCACCGCTTCCAATCTACCTTCAGGATGCTATATGAGGTAAGTGCTTCACATTGCTCCATTATCAGTGCTGGGGGGGACTGGGGGTGCTTTGGGGGGGGGAGACAGGTGGCAGGATGTGGCTGTAGGTGGTATTGATAGGTAAATGACGTGGTGGTATACAGGGGAATATTTACGATAGTTGTATGTAAAGAAGGAAAAAAAAGGTACATATATACATTCACATATACTTGGACTTGTTCTGCTTGTTACATCTGCTAATTATCGATGTTTACAGGTAAGTATAATCACACCTGTATTCCATTATCTTTCTGTTCTTCTTTAACTAGCATTCCCTCTTCAATAACAAGAAGAGGAAGTGTTTAAAAGCAGAACGAGTTAAAACATTAATCACTAAACTATTTCTAACGTCAAACAAACACCATCTCGTTCTGTAATTCAACGTTAACTTACACACCAAACACACACACACACACACACACACACACACACACACACACACACACCAACACACACAAATACACGTTCTGGCGTGTTCTTGTTAAGCAAAACTATAGCAAGAAAAATTTTAGACACCCAGGACCCACGACCCAAAAAAAAAAATAACATAATATATATATATACACTCTGAACTGTGTGACTTCATCCTCCCTCCGTCTGCTTTTGGCAAGTTTAACATTAAGAATTAATCTGATTTCAAACAGTTAAAATCCAGATGCAAAAAAGTTAGCGAGTAATTGAATGAAACAGCGAGAAGGTACGCTCGTCCTACACACACCTGAGAGAGAGAGAGAGAAAGAGAGAGAGAGAGAGGGAGAGGCAGGTGTGTGAGTGAGGGGAGGTGAGGGAAGAGTGAGGAGTGGTGAGGGGAGAGGAAGGGTAGTAAGGGGAGTACAGTTAGGCTAAATTATATGTGACTTGTCTGATGTGTACAATTATTGTGTGTAATATTTGTAATTTGTAGGGTGGTGGTGGTGGTGGGTGGTGGTGGTGGTGGTGGTGGTGGTGGTGGTGATTCATGCTTAGAGGGGAAAATTAAGTGTAAAATATATATATACATGAATAAAACTTTAACGAAATTTTGAATAATCAATGATAATAATGATAATTCACCCCCCTCTCCCTCTCTCTCTCTCTCTCTCTCTCTCTCTCTCTCTCTCTCTCTCTCTCTCTCTCTCTCTCTCTCTCTCTCTCTCTCTCACTCTTGACCCCAACCCCTCCCTCCACTCTATCTTACTCATGATGAAACTCTCCTCCTCCTCCTCCTCCTCCTCCTCCTCCTCCTCCTCCTCCTCCTCCTCCTCCTCCTCCTCCTCCTCCTCCTCCTCCTCCTCCTCACCGGACACACAGCCTTCCAGGAGCCACTAAATAATGAAACTACTAAAGGATAATTTTCTCTCATTAGGAACATCAGAATTAAGCAAGGATTGTTAATTATAGAACATTCTCTCTCTCTCTCTCTCTCTCTCTCTCTCTCTCTCTCTCTCTCTCTCTCTCTCTCTCTCTCTCTCTCTCTCTCTCTCTCTCTCTCTCTCTCTCTCTCTCTCTCTCTCTCTCTTTAATGCTAATGTTAATTCAGGTTAGACAAAAATGAGCTAATGCAAAGAAAGATACTTGGTTTTGATGTCTTTTGCAAACACACGAGAGGAAAATGAAAGTACAATTAACAGTACACAAAATTATGCAAAAAAGTGAGAGAAAGAGAGAGAGAAAAAAAAAGAAAGAGAGGAGGGAGGTAGGAAAAAAAAAGAAGAGTAATAATTGTACTTACGAATAAAACACTTAATGAGGAAAACGAGAGAGAGAGAGAGAGAGAGAGAGAGAGAGAGAGAGAGAGAGAGAGAGAGAGAGAGAGAGAGAGAGAGAGAGAGAGAGAGAGAGAGAGAGAGAAAGAGAGATAGAGATAGAATAAAAAAAAACTTAAAACTAACAAAAATAAGAGAAAATAAAAAAATAAACAGAATAAAAGAGAGAATAAAAAAAAATAAAAAAAACCAACACAAATAAAAGAAAAAAAAAGAAAAACGGAATAAAAGAGAGAATAAAAAAAATTAAAAAAAAACCAACACAAATAAAAGAGAAAATAAAAAAAAAACAGAATAAAAGCGAGAATAAAAAAAAATTGAAAAAACCAACACAAATAAAAGAGAAAAAAAAGAGAAAAACAGAATAAAAGCGAGAATAAAAAAAAATTGAAAAAACCAACACAAATAAAAGAGAAAAAAAAAAAGAAAAACAGAATAAAAGCGAGAATAATTGAAAAAACCAACACAAATAAAAGAGAAAAAAAAAGAGAAAAACTGAATAAAAGAGAGAGACAGTGATAGGTGAGAAGGGTGAAGAGTCAAGAGGCGAATCATTACATTCATTAGGAACCTTTTAACCAAATGTAAAACCCGGATCAAGCAACGCCACCCAGGCACTCGGGGACACACTCTGCTAACCCACCCAGGGGCGTAAGGACGAGGAGCTCATAGTTACAAGGTGGTGTTTGAAGCCTTATTAACAGATGGCTTTTGTGGCGTGGAAGTGTAAGAAAGAGAGAAAGAGAAAGAGAAAGAGAGAGAGAAAAAAAAATATATGCAATGCCCATTAGTCACTTTTTTTTTGTCCTTCCATTTCACTTTTTTTTTATTTATTTTGTTTTATTATTATTTTATTCATTTATTATTATTGTTCTATTTATAATAATTCCCAAAAAAAACCGTAGCAGCAGCAGCAGCAGCAGCAGCATCCCAAGGGAGGGGAGGAGGAGGGAGGAGGGGGTAGTGGAAGGAGGAGGAGAGGGGGGGGAGGGGGGGGCATGTGTCTTCGAGGTAAAGAAGGGAAAAAAAAACGAACACCAACATGAACAATGACAAAATTGCCCCCCCCCCTGCCCCCCAAAAAAATAAAAACAAAGGACTACCAGAGACCAAGAACAGAGGAACACAATAGGGTTTTGGCACTAGAGGTTCAGGGTAGACTAAACCTAAATGACCAAACAACCTCGTTCCTCCATCACTATAATGGCACCTTCACCCCTTTGAGACCAGGCAGGGGGGGGGGAGGGGGAGGGGGGGTGAGGGGGGTGAGGGGAAAAAGACAAAGGGGTGAGACGTGAGGGTAACAAGTGAGGGGAAAGATGAGGAGGGAGTCACAGGTGTATAGAGAGAGATGAGGTTAGGTTAGGTTAGGTTAGGTTAGGTTAGGTTAGGTTAGGTTAGGTTAGGTTAGGTTAGGTTAGGTTAGGTTAAGTGAGGGTTAGGTTAGGTTAGGTTAGGTTAGGTTAGGTTAGGTTAGGTTAGGTTAGGTTAGGTTAGGTTAGGTTAGGTTAGGTTAGGTTAGGTTAGGTGAGGGGAATGAGGGGACAAGTAAGGTAATGATGGGAATGAGGGGACAGGTAAAGTAATAAGGTTAATGAGAGGAAAATAAGGTAATATATAGGTAAAGAAAGATGGGTAGTTAAGGAGTGAGGGGAATGTGAGGGGAAACTTAAGAGGAAAAAGTGAGGGGAGTGATAGACTTGTATTATATCTTCTTTCTTTTGTTCCTCTTGTTCCTCTTTGTAGTATCAACAGCCTCCTCCTCCTCCTCCTCCTCCCCCCCACCCCCTTCATGTCCTCTTCCTCCCCCCTCCCCCCTGAGACTATCTATTCCCCTGCGTGTGTGTGTGTGTGTGTGTGTGTGTGTGTGTGTGTGTGTGTGTGTGTGTGTGTGTGTGTGTGTGTGTGTGTGTGTGTGTGTGTGTGTGTGTTTGATACGAGAATAACCAACAGGCAGACAAAAAAAAACAGAAAAAAACAGCAAAAAAAAACAAAAACAGGAAACACAAGAAACAATCAACAATAAAAACAAAAAAAAGCACAAACCACATAAAAAAACTGATAAAACGAAAATAAATCAGAAAAAATTAATCAAAACAAACACACAAAATCGACGCAAAATGAACAGTGGAAACCAAACGGGAGATCAAACACTGGAGATGAAGGTAGACAAACAGAGCCAAACACAGATGGATTTGAAGACACAGGAGGGACAGAGGAAGCTGCTTGATCCACCAATCCAACGTGTGTGGAAGTGGATTCAACAAGAGGGAGGAGGGAGGAAGGAGGGGAGGAGGGGGAGGAGGGAAGGAGGGAAGGGAGTGGGAGGAAGACTAGTGAAGGAAAATAATTATCCACTAAATACGAATACAATAATAAGCAAATATGTGATAAATACAAGAGGAAGAGGAGAAGGAAGAGGAGGAGGAGGAAGAATAACAGGTAGTAAAGGAAGAGAAGGAAGATATAGAATAACACGTGAATGTAGAGAGAAAACAAAACAGATATAGACAATAGAAAACGATAATGTAGAATAACTAATAACTGAATAACGGAGGAAGAAGAAAAATATTACGAGGTGAGGGGAAAAAAAGGGGAATCAGCACAGGTGAGTGAGGGTTCAGAGGGGAAGAATGAGGGGAAAAGTGAGAGAAATAGAGGTGATAATATTCAATAGAGATGAGTGTAGATTGAAAAGCACAAATGAGGGGAAATAATAAGATGAGAGTTAGTTCAGAGGGTCAAATGAGAATCAAATCAAATGAGAAGAAGAGTGAGAGGAAGAATAAGGGGAAGAATGAGGTAAGAATGAGAGGAAGAGTAAAGGTGATAATATTGAAGACAGGAATGAGATAAGTATGGGTTCAAAGAGTCAAATGAGGGAAAGAATGAGGGGAGTGGAGCAGGAGGTGGAGTAGGTGGAGTAGGTGGAGTTGCATTGAGGTGTCGCCAGGTGGATATGAAGCAGGAATACCCTATGAATGTTTAAACAGAGGCGCTGAGCTGCCCTGCTGATTGCTTGTACATGCTTGATAACACTCACAAATGAGCTTACCATCACGTCCCTGCACACACCAACACTCTCACTGGACAGGTGGACATAGGAAATACCTCACACGTACACACACATATACACACACATACATACACACACGCATATATACTCACACACATATATAGATTCTGAGATGTTAAACGTACACATATATGAATACAGGTACACATATATACATTATTACAAACATACATCAAATTTTTTAGGTGTGTATGTATGTATTTCTAATGTTTTTTTGTGTTTTTGGTGTAAAGAAAATCCTGATAAAAAGAAACAAAATAAAAGAACAAATAATTCAACATTAATAGAACATATACAAAAATATTTATGTCTTATTTTTTGTCCATTTTCATCATTTGCGAGAGAGAGAGAGAGAGAGAGAGAGAGAGAGAGAGAGAGAGAGAGAGAGAGAGAGAGAGAGAGAGAGAGAGAGAGAGAGAGAGAGAGAGAGATAGGGAGGAATACTATTAGTGGTGAGAATGTTAAACAACCACAAAGACGAACGACGATGCTGATAGGCCAATCATTAATTACCTTAATTATGTACCTGGAGGGTCATTATGAGCTGAAAATTACAGGTGAGGCCAACACACCTGGGGGGGGAGGGGGGGGGGAGGGGCGGGCCGGCACGTGTAGGCTCATGTCGGCCTGCTCGCCCACCCTCAGCCTACTCAGAAAAGGCTACTTAAACACACACACACACACACACACACACACACACACACACACACACACACACACACACACACACACACACACACACACACTTATCTCTGTCTTATTACTTACATACACGATACGGAGGAGGAGGAGGAGGAGGAGGAGGAGGAGGAGGAGGAGGAGGAGGAGGAGGAGGAGGAGGAGGAGGAGGAAGAGGAAGGAGGAGGAGGGCGAGCCTTTTCCCCTCTCTCAGGTATGTGTTGGAGGTGTATTAGCATTCATTAATTAGTGGTTGAAAAGGTGTGGCCATTATCCCGCCCACACCAACCTGTTGTGCATCATAGGAGGAGGAGGAGGAGGAGGAGGAGGAGGAGGAGGAGGAGGAGGAGGAGGAGGAGGAGGAGGAGGAGGAGGAGGAGGAGGAGGAGGAGGAGGAGGAGGAGGAGAAGGAGGAGGAGGAGGTATAAAAGGAAGATCAAAAGGTAAAGATGAACTATAATCACGAAAATTTTAGTTACGAAATTTGCATAAAAACAGGAAAATTGTATTAAAAAAAAAAAAGAGGTGAAATTGAGTGTTTTGATCAAAAATATGGCGACTACTTCAAGAACAAACATAAAGTTATAGATAATATAACACCAAACTTGTTGACACGAAGGATTTAAATACTTTACGAGGATTTAAACCTGAACATAATATTATCATCATTTTTTTTTTTCACCAGCCGAGAGGAAAAAGAATTAGAGGCGGATTTTTAGATTATGTTTTCATACTAAACTGAACGAAACAAATAGAAGGAAAATTTTTATATCATACGTGTTGTTACAGATGACTTAAAAAGATTTGGATATAAGTATTAGTATTAGTATTAGTAGTATTGATAGTAGTAGTAGTAGTAGAAATAATAATAATAATAATAATAACAACTACAGCAACAACAAACACACTTAACAATAACAAACAAAAAACACACATACAAAAAAAAAGTACACCCACACCCACACCCACACACACACACACACACACACACACACACACACACAAACACACCTAACAAAAAACTTTACATACCAAAAACATTACCACAAAACATCCACATTTTCGACAGGAACCACATCCGAGCCTACCTGCACCACACACCTTTATCCGCCAAGGTGTGGAGGAAAAGGGGGAGTAGGGGGGAGGGGGGGGAGGAGGGGGGAGAGGGACAGGTAGGTAGGTAGGTAGGTACAGGTAAGGACAGTGAACCGCTGACACCTGGCGAACCTTGGCTTACCGGAAGGGACTAATTAAGCTTCGCGATTATTCCCCAGGTAATGAGTTCAGTAATAATAATGACGTCGAATTAACATGTCAGTGAGTTGAGCAGAATCGGGAGGTAATTTTCAGGTATAATATTTTTCCCTCTCATTTTGGTGACAGAGATGAAATAGAGAGATTAGAAGTTGTTTGTTTGTATTTGTGTGTGTGTTTGTTTTTGTTTTTGTGTGTTTTTATTGTTTTGGTTTTTTGTTTCTCTTTCTCTTGATCTCTCTCTTATTATAACAATTTAACTCTGTATTATGTCTGTCATTTAATTTTCATTTTCTCTCGCTCTAACACAACTTTTTTTTCTCGAATACAAAAAGAAAAAACAAAAAAATCATATGAAAAAAATGAAAAAAATCACTCAAAAATCTATACATTTAAATTCCACATAAAAAAAATCCATATTTCAATCCTTCTTATTGGACCAAAAAACACGAATCCTAAACCACATTCTAAAAAAAAACTACAAAATCACATTAAAACACCTTATTTACCTGTATGTTCACCTGTCTACCAAGCATCCTACCAAGGACTCAAGGATACGACTAAGAACACACACCAAGATATCCTACAGTCCTTACGTATCCTAGGAGGCAAGTCAGAGGAATCCTACACTAAGAATAACCTCCAGTCCTTACGTATCCTTGGAGGTAAGTCAGAGGGAATCCTACACTAAAAATTACCTACAGTCTTTAAGTATCCTAGAAGGTAAGTCAGAGGGAATCCTACACTAAGAATCACCTCGCATCCTTACATCCTATTTAAAGGAGTTTTATTAATCCTACGCCTTCAAGACCACTAATAAGTCCTTTGCCAGC
>JAPQNM010000001.1:988953-993953 GCA_029783475.1 Metacarcinus magister | reverse complement strand
TAAAAAAATAAATGGAAATGAAACTATAAAGAATTGAAACGAATATAAATAACCAAATATTACTAATGAGAGAGAGAGAGAGAGAGAGAGAGAGAGAGAGAGAGAGAGAGAGAGAGAGAGAGAGAGAGAGAGAGAGAGAGAGAGAGAGAGAGAGAGAGAGGTGGAGGGGGGTCAGGGGGCGTGAGGGGGGGGTAGGGGGATGCTGTATATCTCCTATAATGGTAGAGAAAACCACAGGTGCTGACAGAAGAGAACCTCAACCCTGCCATTATAAGCACCAGTCTAACAAGGGCACGACTCTCTCTCTCTCTCTCTCTCTCTCTCTCTCTCTCTCTCTCTCTCTCTCTCTCTCTCTCTCTCTCTCTCTCTCTCTCATTAAGGATACTAAAATATATATAAACAGGGAAATATAGGGGAAAATAGAGGGAAAACCAGGAAAAGACAAGGAAAAAAGGGAAAAAGAGGGAAAATTTTGAAAAAGAAGGGGAAAAATAAAAAAATGAAAAAATGGGAAAATGAAAAAATTGTAAAAAAGGAAAAAAATACTAGAAAAAAGGAATGAAAAGGACTCATTCCCACACTCGCATTCCACTTTCCAAAATAAGTCTCGTTTCTTGGACTGACAGACTCCACCTGGACTCCACCTGGACTCATGCTTTCCAGTCACGTGAGCACACCTGTTTATCACGCTCCTAATGCAGACAGGTAGGCAGGTAAGGACAGAACACGGACCTACCCCAGCACAGGTAAATATATAATTATTGAAGGTAAGGGGAATATATCTTTCCATACGTCCAGGAATTTTGTCCAGGAATGAGAATTACTTGGTGGGAGTTTTTATTTTATCATTTATATTTTTTTTTATCTTCGTGGAATTTATTGGTTTTTCAGTTTTTTTTATATTGGTTTTTTTTCCGATGCAGAATAAATATAATATGGATTTGATAAGAGCATTTTAACATCTATATAAAATAAACGGTATAAATGATGATAATAATAATAATGATAATGATAATGATAATAATAATAATAATAATAATAATAATAATAATAATAATAATAATAATAATAATAATAATCATAATTAATTGCGTCACGTCAAAACTTCTACTACGAATTTCACCAAATCCATCCAAGCACTCAACTGTGAACCAACGAACACGATGCTCGAACCAACGAACGAACCTACTTATCATTAGCATTATTATTATTATCATTATTATCATTATTATCATTATCATTATTATTATTATCATCATTATTATTATTATTATCATCGTACCTGTTTTGGATAAGAAAATAATGATAATAATAATAACAACATCTTTCATGAGAGACAAACAGACAGACAAAGAAAGAGAGAAAGAGAGAAAGAGAGCAAAAGAAAGATAGAGATAGTCTAGTCTAGTCTAATCTACCAATCACACTGCGTCCACCTGTCTGTGTGCATGTCTACCTGTGTGTGCGTGAGTGCCTGTGTCTGTCTGTGTGTGTGTGTGTGTGTGTGTGTGTGTGTGTGTGTGTGTGTGTGTGTGTGTGTGTGTGTGTGTGTGTGTGTGTGTGTTTCCCTCACGAATGCTTTAAGAATGACAGATAGCTTAGTAGGAGTAAGACGTGTCCCCCCTTGCCTTCTAATCTACCTTTGGCCTCACTAATCCGTACAGGTAAGGCGCATCACAGGTAAAGTGTGTGACCTTGAAAATTATACATATACATACATACATACATACATACATACATACATACATACATATATACCTGAACGTAATGACAGGTTAAGTATACATGACGTAGTGTGTGGGTGTGAGTATGAGTGGTGTGCTGTGTGTGTGTGTGTGTGTGTGTGTGTGTGTGTGTGTGTGTGTGTGTGTGTGTAGCTGAGTTGTTAGGAATATGAAGGTAAGGAACTAGAGGAAATATTGATAAAGATTGAGAGAAAGATAGCGAGGTATGTAAGAAAGATTGTGGAATAGATAATGTGGGTTTCTCTTTCTCTTTCTCTCTCTCTCTCTCTCTCTCTCTCTCTCTCTCTCTCTCTCTCTCTCTCTCTCTCTCTCTCTCTCTCTCTCTCTCTCTCTCTCTCTCTCTCTCTCTTTACTTGCTGGCTCTGTAATCCCTTTCTCTCCCCACTTCCTCTCTCCACCTCATTACCTTCCCTTCTATCCATTTATTCTCTCTCTCTCTCTCTCTCTCTCTCTCTCTCTCTCTCTCTCTCTCTCTCTCTCTCTCTCTCTCTCTCTCTCTCTCTCTCTCTCTCTCTCTCTCTCTCTCTCTCTCTCTCATCTTTCTCCCTTTTCCCTCCTCCTCCTCCTCCTCCTCCTCCTCCTCCTCCTCCTCCTCCTCCTCCTCCTCCTCCTCCTCCTCCTCCATAGTGGGTCAGGTTTCACATTCATTCACAAGGTCAATGATCTAATGAGAAGGAAGGAATTGGACAAAACGAACCGAAGTGAATGACAGGCTATGAATAGGTACAGGATGGCCGTTGGAAATGAGTTGATGGTGGTGGTGGTGGTGGTGGTGGTGGTGGTGGTGGTGGTGGTGGTGGTGGTGGTGGTGGTGGTGGAAAACAAATACTACTGATATTTCACATTATTTTTAAGATCGCAAATAAAATAATACTACATACAAAATTTTATTCACTTTTAAAAACGTAGATATTAAATTACAAAAAAAAATAAATATATAACCAGAATGAAAAATAATGAAAATATACAAATACAAAACCGAAAAGAAGACAAAATAGTGAACGAGCTTTCTTAAAAATGAATAAATAAATAAATAAATAAATAAATGAATAAACAAATAAATGAATATACAAACAAGTAAACAAAACTCATACTTGTAATGGTGGAAGCAATTAATGAAAGTTAATATGACAACTAACATTTCACTTCATCTTTTTTGTTTATTAATGAACAGAAATACATCAAGTGTTGCTAATATATACTATGTAGCAGAGAGAGAGAGAGAGAGAGAGAGAGAGAGAGAGAGAGAGAGAGAGAGAGAGAGAGAGAGAGAGAGAGAGAGAGAGATAATAAACTTAATTAATAATAAAATCGAGGGCAGATACGTTTACCAATAATTATCTCTCTCTTCTCTCTCTCTTTCTCTCTCTCTCTCTCTCTCTCTCTCTCTCTCTCTCTCTCTCTCTCTCTCTCTCTTATCGGGGAGAAAAACCTTCTTAAACACAAAAAATATCGGGAGACCCCAAAAAAAAGGAAAGTAAAAAAAAAAGCAAATAATCGTTAATTGGTAAAACTCGGAGAAAGGAAAAGAAAAAGCAACTGAGGCGTGCAAAGATGGCGTCGAGGCGGCGTCATCAGCGAATCATTAGCATCAAGTCATCTCAAAGGAGCGAGAACAACAATACAGATGAAGAAAAGACACAGACACACACACGTACACACATACACACACACACACACAGCTAATAATACTCAGGGTGGTGCATTGAGACGAAAGATTTAGACATTCGCTCGTGTGATGTCCTAGGTCGATATTAGGTGTCTCAAAAGGAGTGAAACAGAGAGGGAAGAGGCGACGAAATATCCACACACGGAGGGAAAATAATTAGCCAAAAATATCAAAGCTTTCCGCAACACACTGTACACAATGCAACACTTACACGTACACCCCACGTACACACCCCACACACCTATACCTACATACCCAAACCCACATACACGTATACACTCACCCCACACATCAAGCACACATGGTATATATAGAGGATTAGATTCTGTTCAATAGGATCGAGTACCATGTATAGACGATTGGATTCGATGTATAGAGGTTCCGGTGGTAGCTGTGTATTATTTGGTGTAGTGTGATGCTTTCTTCCTGGTTCTGTTGTCTGTTTGGGGGAGTATTGGGGGGGGGAAGGGGGGTTGGGGAGGGGGGGTAGACAGTCTTTTTTTTTGTTGCCGTTGCTGTCTGGTTTTCGTCTCTTTGAATGTTAGCGGGGATGAGTTTCGTCACACCGAGGATGAACAAGAAAATAAGTCCCCTGTATCTCTTTCATGTCTGACTACGAATTTCAATGATGCTTGCTTGCTCTCTCTCTCTCTTTTTATTTCTCTCTCTCTCTCTCTCTTTCTATCTATCTCTCTCTCTCTCTCGCTCTTCAATTCGTAATATTCTCTGATACATCTTCTATACCTCCCACACAGAACGGAGGAAGAAGAGGAAGGAGGAAGAAGGAAGAGGAGAGAACTAATCACTCGAGTATATCTATCAATCTACCTTCAATCACGTCAAATTCTGAGGGGGAAAAAAAAAGTGAGAGGGGAAAAATGAAAGGATCCACGAGGAAAAGGAAAGGAAAAGGCATCTCCCGTCACCACGAGAAAAAAAAGTGACAGGCTAAACAACAGCTTGGCTTTCACTAGTGATTGGCAGATGCTATCAGTTTGTCCAATAAAATGTCATCGTTCACAAAGACCACCAGCACAATAAGCCTTCATATTAAAGATGTCTGGCTAATCAATGTCTACCCCTTACCTCCTCCTCCTTACCTCCTCCTCCTCCTTACCTCCTCCTCCTCCTCCTCCTCCTCCTCCCTCCTCCTCCTCCTACATGGCAGCGCGTCCGAACTTAGCTAAATGTAAATCAGAAAAATGTTTAGCCATAACTGAGGTATTTTGTGAAGTCAAGACACACCTGCATTTCCACACCTGTCTAGCTGGTCTCTAATTAGCTCTACGGAGGCTTTCTGGTCCTCAGGTAAGACACAGGTATTTTTTTTAGGGGTCGGGGGGAGGGGGGGGGGAGGAGCATAAATTTTGTCTGTGTTAATTATATATATAACTAAGAAAATTTACAACCCCTAAAAATATATATAAATAGTTTGATATTTCTGCCACATTAAAAAAAAATATTGTGTGTATATTTATAAGAATAATTTTGTGTATATCTATAATTTAGTTTTATATATGAGAGGGGGGTAAGGGGGGTAAGGGGGGGGCGTAAGGGGTAAACAAGGGCGTAAGGGGGGGGGGCAG
>JAPQNM010000001.1:983953-986453 GCA_029783475.1 Metacarcinus magister | reverse complement strand
TTTAATAGACTCGAACGAACACTTTACTTCTTTTTTTTTTTATTTTTTTGGAACACTGCAATTTGATATTCGTTCCATTAATTCCTCGTTTCTACAAATATTAAGGTCATTGCTTCATCTTTAGAGTGACAATTACAATTACATCAACAAGTTCTGTGTGTCGAATCATATCATGTTATATTAACAAACACAAACTCATAAAAAAAAAATTAATAAATAAACGAAATATTAGAACATATTGCAATGTAAATGTAAATGTTGATATGTTAGAGTAGGTGAAGTATGCTCAGTGCTGTCCTCTGGTGGCGGATTATTGAATTGCACGCCTGCCATCTGGTGGTGTAATCTGTAAGCTTGTGTTTTGAACCTAACCTAACCTAACCTAACTAACCTAATCTAACCTAACCTAACCTAAAATAATATAACTTAACCTAACTTAACCTAATCTAACCTTATCTAACTAAACCTAACCTAACTTAACCTAACCTAACCTAACCTAACCTAGCCAAACCTAACCTAACCTAACCTAACCTAACCTAACCTAACCTAACCTAACCAACCCAACCTTACCAAACAAAACCTAACCTAACTTAACCAAACCAAACCAAACCAAACCAACCCAACCTAACCTAATTTAATCTAACTTAACCTAACATAACATCACATAACTTAACCTAACATAACAGAACCTATCCAAACCTAACTTAAATTAACCTAACCTAACCTAACCTAACTTTACCATGAATAAAATAAAAAACTAACACTATAAAAATACATAAATCTTTAAATACATTCCAATTCATCATTAAAACTCCAATTTTTTTTCTACAATTTATCAGATTTAAATATCCCACAACTTTTGGATGCGATAATTTTACATCCTATGATCCCTTTCATGTTTATTGGTATTCTTGGCCCTTTTTTCTTATTTCCCTTTCTTTATCATGATTCTCCTTCCTCCTCTTCGTACCTGTGATTCAATATTCAGGAAGGATCTGATTAAAAACAGGAAATACTGAACGCCAATTCTCTCGCCCCATTTCTTCGCTGGGAAATTTGCATACGAGAGAGAGAGAGAGAGAGAGAGAGAGAGAGAGAGAGAGAGAGAGAGAGAGAGAGAGAGAGAGAGAGAGAGAGAGAGAGAGAGAGAGAGAGAGAGAGAGAGAGAGAGAGAGAGAGAGAGAGAATTGATGTCCCGTGAATTTAATTTTCTAACGTTTTTTTCTTTGTGTTTCGCTTAATGAAAGTCAAATTCCTGATGACTGAAATAAAATGCGTGAAGATGAAAGTGTAAACAGCCTGCATTATTATTATCATTATTATTATTATTATTATTATTATTATTATTATTATTATTATTATTACAGCATCTCATTTATTTTTTTCATCTTCCTTTACCCTTCCCTTCACTATTCATTATCTCCTTCTTCCCCTCTTTCTCTCCCCTTCTCTCCCCTCCTTCCCCTCACCCCCCAAACTCATAACAGTACTGCAACCCCATCCTCATTCCTACTTGTAGATTCCAATTCCTACTTGTAGATTCCAATTCCCAAGAGGTTGTATCGGAGCCTCACTCAGGTGCAATCTTCGGGGCTCGACTCCCTAAGCCTACGTAGAAACTGTAGGCCTAATTCTATGGTAAATTTCCCTTGTGGTGAGCACGTCAAAAATAGTATACACAGTAGACTTGAGCTTAAGTACAATGCGTTTTCTTCCTCTTCCTCTTCCTCTTCCTCCTCCTCCTCCTCTATCTCTTCTTCTTCTTCGTCCTCCTCCTATTCCTTTTTTCTTTTGTTCTCGTTCTCCTAGATATTAATTGTGTGTGTGTGTGTGTGTGTGTGTGTGTGTGTGTGTGTGTGTGTGTGTGTGTGTGTGTGTGTGTGTGTGTGTTTGCCATGACTCAAATAATGGAACTACAAACACACACACACACACACACACACACACACACACACACACACACACACACACACACACACGGAGCCCCAAAGAAAATTAAAACAAATCTGTCATAAAAACTGACCCACGCAATAAAACACCAATTAAAAAAACACCTTCTTCCAACGCCATTATTAAGACCAAGCGTGTTCATATAGTACACACACACACACACACACACACACACACACACACACACACACACACACACACACACACACACACACACACACACACACATGCAACAAACGGTAGCAATAAACCAGCGATATGTTGAATTATTACACGCAATATATCACGTCCACTCAGAATAATATGAATACGAACGAATCACAGAACTCGAACTGCACTCAAAAGCACACTCAAAAAAACAAACAAACAAATAAATAAATAAACAAACACAGGTAACCACACACACACACACACACACACCTGCAACCAATCACCTGGACCAACCCACAACACCCCCCAAAAAAAAACACCCCAAATCAAATCAACCAGAAACAAACAAACAAACACACACACAAAAAAAACTAAATAAATAAAGTAATAGAGTAACCCA
>JAPQNM010000001.1:971453-973953 GCA_029783475.1 Metacarcinus magister | reverse complement strand
TCCCTCCCCTCAGACCCCGACACACACCACCCTTTCAACCCTTAACGCAGAGGGGAAAGAAGAGGGAAAAAAAGAGGGGAAAAGTGGGAAAAAAGGGGGGGAAGGAGAAAAAATTAAAAAGATAGGTAAAAAAGGGGAAACAAGAGGAAAAAAAGGGGAAAAAAGTGGGAAAAAAGAGGGGATTACAGGGAAAAATGTACATCTCACATCTTTAACTTACCAAACAAGGGAAGAGGAAGTAATAGAAGTAGTAGTGATGATAAGGAGGAAGAGGAAGGGGAAAGAATAGAACGAGGAATCAGATATAAAAAATAGAAAAACGAATGAGAGAGAGAAAGAGAGGAAGAGAGAGAAACACAAAATAACAACACGAAAATAGATACATAAACAAACACGACAAAAAACAGAAAAAGTGAAAACCCACCCCCAAGTGAAAGTGAAAGTGAAAGAGAGAGAGAGAGAGAGTGTCTGTCTAGAAGTGGAAACAGACGAGTGTGTGTGAGAAAATTTTTCCCCTCTTGTGGTTAAACAGCCTCACTCTCCTTCCAAGCTTGAATGGGAGAGAATATAAATCATAACAGCTTGAATACATTACTCGAGGGAGGGCAATAAAAAGAGAGAGAGAGAGAGAGAGAGAGAGAGAGAGAGAGAGAGAGAGAGAGAGAGAGAGAGAGAGAGAGAGAGAGAGAGAGAGAGAGAGAGAGAGAGAGAGAGAGAGAGAGAGAGATGGAAGGGTAACGAAGGGAGGGTGGTAGGGTAGGGAGAAGTGATGTAAGAGAAAAAGAGAGAGAGACAGCCATACATACGCACACTCACATACGCACACTCACATACATACATACATACATGCATACACCTACACACACACAGGAAATAAAGATGATATGTTAAATACAGTCATTAAGAAGATCAAATAATAATCCAAATAATAAACAAAGAATGTAAATAATAAATAAATTAAATAAAGAATAATAATAATAATAAAAAAAATAATAATAAAAATAATACAGAAACCACATTACAAGAAGGAAAAAAAAATAATACAGTACAATATACCAGAAAAAAAATTTATATACAAAAAATAAACAATAGAGATTTTTTCGAGTTATAACATGAAGTTTAAAAAAAAAAAAATAAAAAAAAAAAAAATATAGTGAATTACGAACTTTTTTTCTTATGCATTATTTTTTATATTTTCCATTTTTTTTCTTGTCTTTTCTTTTCTTCCTTGTCATGATGCAAAAATATATTATACATTATTAACGGAAGTCAAGGAAAGGGCGCCGCGTTCTTAATTAATACCTGGTCATTTACCTGTGAAGTAATGATGATTAATGGAAAAAAAACACTCCAGTGGTCCTTCCCTTAGGCTCTCTCTCTCTCTCTCTCTCTCTCTCTCTCTCTCTCTCTCTCTCTCTCTCTCTCTCTCTCTCTCTCTCTCTCTCTCTCTCTCTCTTTGTTTACCTGTATTATTCCCTCTCTTCCTTCCTCCCTCATTCTCATTATCACCTCTCCTCCATATTTTTCTCTTCTTTAATCTCCCTTCCTTCGTTTGATTGTTTCCTCCTCCTCCTCCTCCTCCTCCTCCTCTTTTTTCTCTTCCTTTTTTTTCCTTCCTCTTCTTATCCCTCTATGTCAAGTTTTTTTCCTCTCTCTCTTGCTCTCGCTCTCTCGCTCTCGCTCTCTCTCTCTCTCTCTCTCTCTCTCTCTCTCTCTCTCTCTCTCTCTCTCTCTCTCTCTCTCTCTCTCCCTTCATTTTAGAGATACAGTTTAGGAAAATTAAATCGAGGGTCGTTTTATAAAATTTACAGCCTATAGCTAATTATCTTGTGTTTCCCTTACGCTCTCGGGATTGATATTACGGAGGGGAAATTTTAAGGGGGGAGGGGGGGGGGAAAGGGGGGGGAGGGAGGGGAAACTTCACCCTTCTCTCCACCACAAACATTCATACATTCAGTTTCTTCCCTTTTATGAAATCACCTTTTGCTGTGTTTTTTTTTCCTCTTTTTTTACTTTTTTTCCTATCACTTATTTTTGCTATTAATTGTTTCCCTATTTTCCCTATTTTCAGATACCATTTTTTTTCTCGCGTTAATGTTTCCCTTTTTTTTCCCTTTACATTTTTTTTTCATCACTTTTATTTTTCCTGTTAAATATTTCCCTTTTTTTCCCCTATTTTTAGATTTTTTTTGACCCCTTTTATTTCCCCCATTAAATTTTTTTCCCTTTTAAGTGTAATTTCCCTTAGATAATTTCCCCTTTACCCCATTTTTTCCTCTTACCTAAAATATCCCCCATTAATCATACAGGTGTTTCCTTCCCTTCACCCCTTACCTTCCCCTTAACCCTTTCATTTTTTCCCCTCTTCCTTCTTTTCTTACTTTCTTTCTTTTTTATATTATCTCTAAATTTCCTATTATTTATGTATTATTTTCTATTCTTTCCTTATTCCCATTCCTTCATTTTCTTTACTTATTATCCTTTCTCATTATCTTTCTCC
>JAPQNM010000001.1:963953-966453 GCA_029783475.1 Metacarcinus magister | reverse complement strand
GGTGTGGTGTGGTGTGTGGTTGGTGGTGTGTGGTGTGGTGTGTGGTTGGTGTGTGGTAATAACAGCAGCAGCAGCGTGGAGGAGTGTGGAGTGTAATGGTGTGGTGTGTGGTATGTGTGTAGTAGCAGCAGTAGCATGGTTGGGTGGTGGTGTGTGATAGTAATAGTAGCGTGATAGTATGGTGCTGGTGTGGTAGCGTGTGCTGGTGGTATGTGGTAGTGTGTGAGTGTAGTGTGGTAGTATGTAGGTGTGTGTAATAGGTGGTGTTAGTGTGTTGTGGTGTGAGTGTTGGTGTTTGTGTTGGTGTGCGCGACTCGTAGAACTCTTATTTTTATCTATCTAGGCCCTAGGTACACTAGTTCGACAAAGGACTTAGCACGTCACATGTGACTGTGATCGCGTTGTCTGTCAGCTGGGAAACTGAGTGGAATATTTGTTTCCAGTGGAGTATGTTGTTCTGTGTGGCTGTGGTGGTGGTGGTGGTGGTGGTGTGGTGGTGTGGTGGTGGTGGTTGGTGGTGGTGTGAGGTGTCGGGAAAGGTGTGTGTGTGTGTGTGTTTTGATAGAGAGGAGAGAGAGAGAGAGAGAGGAGAAGAGAGAGAGAAGAGAGAGAGAGAGAGAGAGAGAGAGGAGAGAGAGAGAGAGGAGAGAGAAGTAAAAAGAAAGCAAGCACATGCACGCACACTCCACTGAATCTACAACTGCTAAAACAAAACACAACAAAAAACAAAGAGAATTTGAAAAAAACAAGTGTTTGAATCACACAAACAGAAAAGAAAAACACTGGACATGCAACAAATAAACAAAACAACCTAACTATATATACGAGTCATAATAAAAGACCACTGAGTAATTCATAAAAAACCAAAATTTTGTCTAACATTCCTTATAAAAAACGAAAACTATAAATATATATATATACCCAATCTTACCCAATCATGCCATTCTTTTTCTATTCTCTCAAGGCTCGATCCAGCCTTCATCACTATCGCTTATAGGCACACACGCTAATCACCTGTAATTATATAGGCTGCTGATACCCTCCCTAAGTCAGCACTACTGACATGTATAGAAAGGTGATTAGTTTGCCCGCCACATCATCACGAGCTAATCACGTTTGGAGCAAGTATGATCAAGTCTATTTATCTGAATTGATTTCATGTCAGTTTTTTATCTCCAGTAGAAGGTGAGGGAGGAGGAGGGAGGGGAGGGAGGGAGGAGGAGATGTAAGAAAGGCAAGAGAGTACTGAAGATCGTAGGTGGTTGCCCACTCATGAGAGAATGAAGGACGGGAAGGACCAAAGGGAGGAAAGAAGGGAGAGAGATAGGAGGATCATAGAAGAGAAGAAGAGAGGAAGTAGGAGGGAGAGATAGAGAGGAGAGTAGAAGGATTATTTATTTTTTTTATAGAGTGAGGACAAGGGAATAGAGGAAAATAACCATAAAGAGAGCAAGAGAGATGGACAAGAAAAAAGTATAAATTAACATAAATAAGAAGGATAGAGTAATTTCCCCAAATAATGCACTTTCTTCCCAGTTAGTTCATTCCTACTTTTTTATTTCCCCTTTGAAGGAAAACACGACTTTATGTATTGATAGAATAAACCACACCACACCTGTTCATTGGAAACACCTGTATGGTAATCGAATACATATCTACAGGTAAACAGCTGCTATTCAGTTACTATTTTCACCTAAGGAAAAAACGGAAATTAAACGAAACCAACTTATAGTGTCATTTGTTCCCTTTTTTTCCCTGTTTTGTTCGCCCACCCCGAGATTTACTGTGTCCTGGTTTCTTCTAATAGAGTTAATTGTAAGGATCGTTAGTTTGAAAAGCTATTGTTTATCTTATCGTTTGTGGTTCTTGAATAGATTATTATTTTTTCCCTTTTTTGGTTGGGTCCTCGCTCCTTCCTCTCTTTTTTCCTTTTCCTTTTTTTGTTTTTTTTTTCCGCCCTCCTCCGCTCCACTTTTTGTGTTTTTCTTCCACCTCCCTCATCTTCCTCTCCTTCTCTCTCTTAAAACCTCCCCCCCTTCCTCTTCCCTGTTATTAGGTGAATTAACTTTCCTCCCTCCCCCACCCGCTACACTCACCAGCAGCCCCCCAGGACCATCTCTGGCGCCTAAGCCTCCGTCCCCCCCTATGCCGCGGTCTCCCTATCGAGCCTGGGTAATCCTCCTGCTCCATCCCTTACCGTCCCCCAGCACTATCCTGTCCTCCTCCTCCTATCCTCCTCTCCTCCGTCCTCCTCCTCTTTCTAATTTTCGTTACTTATTCTATATTATATTTCATATTCCAATGTTGTATATATTATTTTGTCTCTTTAGTTTTGGGGAAAAGTTAATAATAAATCACCTTCCTGAATATTGAGTTGTTATTTATTTTCATATTTTTCATTATTCCATTTCCTTTAAATGATCAGTTATTTTCTTGATGTATTCTTGCTACTCATTCTTACTATTAGTATTATAGTTATTAGTTTATACAATCTATGCAC
>JAPQNM010000001.1:956454-963853 GCA_029783475.1 Metacarcinus magister | reverse complement strand
ATATCTCATAGTGCATTTACGGTTTAAAATTTCACGATATACCAGAATATTTCTCTCTACCTAGTACTCCTGGGAGGAGCGGTGAGGGGAAGGGGGAATGAATAGTGACGCTAAATACTCATTTTTCAAAAGATAAATAAATGACAGAAATTTAAAGAAAAGATAAGATAATAAAAAGAACATGACAGTGAAGAAAATGATGATGGTCGCTTTGAGTGCGTGCTGATGCAAAAGGATGATGACAAAATAGTGATGACATAGTAGTGAATTGAGTGGTGCTTGCCGATGACCAAGGACTCGTCCAAATTTTTTAAATTCTTTTTTTATTACCATCCCCAATATCATACTATGTTATGAGTGGTGGATGACTAGCTAGTGATGGTAGGTAGATGATGGAATGGTGATGATCGTAGTGATGACTGGCTGCGTGCGTGTGATGATGATGCGGCAAGGATGTGTGTGATGATGGGATGAGTGTCGTGATTCAAGCGGCATGTGGTGGTAATAGGTGGTGGTGGATTGGTGGATGGTGGTGGTAGAGGTAGGTGGTGCGTGAAATAACAACAACAACAACAACAACAATAAAGATATTCCTTGGGTTACGTAACTCACTCCCCCAAACCTTCCTTTCCTACACCAAGACTATTCAAGCCGAGGAGCAAGAAGTGTAGTGAGTGCGAGAACGAGGAAGAAGGAGGAGGTAGTGAAGCCGCATGCGAGGAGCGAGGCAGCGAGGAGAGAGGCATGGCATGGAAGAGAGGGAGTAGGAGCAACGGGAGGCAAGGGAACAGACGGAAGCTCGTGCCGGGCCATGGAGGAAGGAGGAGGAGGATGGAGGGAGAGGAGCGAGACCCGAGGAGCGAGGGAGAGGAGGTAGGCGGAGAAGAGCTAGGGAGCAGGCGGAGTGAGTCCGAGACAGGAAAATCACCAAGGAGATAGGCTAGGAGAGAGGGTAGGGAGACATTTTTATAGAGATGTGAGAGAGAGATTGAACTTACTACGATGAGAGCATTTGACGCACCAGGGACAGACCGCATAAAGAGAAAGAAGAGAGAATGAGAGAGAAAGAGAAGACAGAAAGACGATAGACAGACAAGAGAGCAGAGGGGTACAGCCACACACACACACACACAACCACACACACACACACACACACAACACACTATCGAATACTCCCCTCATCTTATTCTACACTATGCCATTTTCTGGGGCATGCCGCACCGTGTAAGCTTGGGAGGCTCGGAAAGCGGCCCTATCGATGGCTACTGGAAGGCCCTGAAGGCTGGAAGACGGAGTCCGGCCCGCGGGGGGCGAGGGGCGACACACAGTCAGAGAGATGAGCAAAGGAGCCGAGGGTCTGAGAGAGAAGGAGAGAGTAGAGAAGAGAGAGTAAGAGAGAAGGATCACCCAACTTCGGCATCTGACTCAACTACTACTCTCACAATGATCTCTCTATACTCATCTACCTACTCACTTTTCTCTCTACTCTACTCTCTCTACTCTCACAACTACTCTCTACTACTCTACTCTCTCTCATTCATGTTCTTTCGCTACTCTTGATTGAAGCGTCATGGGAAACATCCGATAAAATAAGACTAAGATATAAGAGAAAAAATAAGAGAGATAGTAAGAGAGCAGAGCAGTAACAAGAGAGAAAGAAGAGAGAGAAAGACGATAAGAGAGCGACATAATTGGAGTGGGCCCGCGAACCAAATGTGACGCCATCCTAATAAGCTTATGAAACTGCTGACGAGCGAAAACATCACCGATGTCAATAAGCAATAGAAGTGATCGGAATAGATTCGTGCGGCCGCGGGACCCAACGAACCCACCAATAGACGCCGTACTGCACACGTGATTGAATTGAGTCCGCCACACGATTAATTGCGTCGTACTTATATCCTTTTTTGGTTTTTTGTCTTGCTCGCTGCATTTAATCATGTTGGTTCCATTTGTTTTTGAGTTGTGGTACTGTTGTGTAGTTTCGGCGTTTGTGTTTTTTCTTAGTTGGCTTTTAGGGTCTTGTTTTATGGCTTGGTGGCTTCTTTTATTCAGTCTTTTTTTTTTCTTGATTTTGTTTTTGCTTATTTTATTTTTTTTTTTTTTTTTTTTTCTAGTGTCTTTTTAATGTTTTTCAATTTTTTTGTTTGTTTGGTTTTTTGTTTATGTTTTTTTTTTTCAGTTTGTTGTTCTTGTTTTTTTTTAATTCTTTGTTCGTTTTCTTTTGTTTGTTTTTAATTTTTTTTTCAGGTCTTTCGTTTTCTTCTGTTTTTTTCATAGGGTTTCCAGTATTTTATTTTCGTATCTTTTTTTTTCGTTTTCTTTTTGTTGTTTGTAGTTTATTTTGTGGTCTTTTTTTCCATTTCCTGTGTTGTTTTCTGTTTTCTTGTTTTTTCTCTTTACCTTTTTGTGGTCGGTTTTATTAGGTTTTTTTTGGATTTAGTTTTCTTTTTATGTTTTTTACATTCTGGGTTTTCTAATTTTTATCTTTTTGTTGTTTTTTCTTTTATATCCCTTTTTTTTTTGTTTTGTGTTTTGTGTTTTGTTTTGTTTGTGTTTTGTTTTTGTTTTGTTTTGTTTTTTTTTGTTTTGTGTTTTTTTTGTTTTGTTTTGTTTTTTTGTTTTGTTTTGTGTTTTTTTGTTTTGTGTTTTGTTTTTTTTTTTTTGTTTTGTTTTGTGTTTTGTTTTGTTTTGTTTTTTTTGTGTTTTGTTTTGTTGTTTTGTTTTTTTTGTTTTGTTTTTTTGTTTTGTGTTTTGTGTTTTGTTTTTTTTTGTGTTTTGTTTTGTTTTGTTTTGTTTTGTGTTTTTTTTTGTTTTGTTTTTTTGTGTGTGTTTTTTTTGTTTTGTTTTGTTTTGTTTTGTTTTGTTTTTTTTTGTTTTGTGTTTTTTTTGTTTTTTTTTTTTGTTTTTTTTTGTTTTTGTTTTGTTTTGTTTTGTTTTGTTTTGTGTTTTGTGTTTTGTGTTTTTTTTTTGTTTTGTTTTGTGTTTTGTTTTGTTTTTTTTTGTTTTGTTTTGTGTGTGTTTTGTGTTTTGTTTTTTTTTTTTTTGTTTGTTTTGTTTTGTTTTTTTTTGTTGTTTTGTTTTGTTTTGTTTTTTTTTGTTTTGTTTTGTTTTGTGTTTTTTTTTGTTTTTGTTTTGTTTTGTTTTGTTTTGTTTTGTTTTGTGTTTTGTTTTGTTTTGTTTTGTTTTTTTTTTTTTGTTTTGTTTTGTTTTGTTTTGTGTTTTGTTTTGTTTTGTTTTTGTTTTGTTTTGTGTTTTGTTTTGTTTTGTTTTGTTTTTTTTGTTTTGTTTTGTGTGTGTTTTGTTTTTTTTGTGTTTTGTGTTTTGTTTTGTGTGTGTTTTTTTTTGTGTGTGTTTTGTGTTTTGTTTGTTTTGTTTTGTTTTGTGTTTTGTTTTGTTTTGTTTTTTTTTTGTGTTTGTTTTGTGTGTGTTTTTTTTTTTTTGTTTTGTTTTGTGTTTTGTGTTTTGTTTTTTTTGTGTTTTGTTTTGTTTTGTGTTTTGTTTTGTTTTCTTTTCCCTGCTGTTTTTGTTTTGTTTTTTCTTTTGTTGCTTGCTTTTCTGTTGGTTTGTTCTTCTCTTGTCTTTTTGTTTTTGTCGTTGTGATTTAGTGCCTACGAAACCAGCGCAGTTCTTTCATTTATATATTTTTTTACGTGTTCGTTTACTTATATTTTTTGACTTTTTATTTTGGTGTTGTTAAGGAGGAGGAAAAGGAGGAAAATTTTGGGGGTGGGGCGAGAGGGGAAACTTAGGTGATTTTTTATCCTGTTTTTGTCTTCTATTTAAAGGTGAGAGAGAGAGAGAGAGAGAGAGAGAGAGAGAGAGAGAGAGAGAGAGAGAGAGAGAGAGAGAGAGAGAGAGAGAGAGAGAGAGAGAGAGAGAGAGAGAGGGAGAGAGAATTTTTGGCATCTCCTTCCCGTTTGGACCGATTCCCAATATCCTGTGTGTGTGTGTGTGTGTGTGTGTGTGTGTGTGTGTGTGTGTGTGTGTGTGTGTGTGTGTGTGTGTGTGTGTGTGTGTGGTAGGATTAGTGCTGGTATAGATAGCGTGTATGCGTCTTTGTTTGTGTGCGTGTGCGTGTGTGTGTATATATATGTGTGTGCGTGTGCGTGTGTGTGTGTGTGTGTGGGTGTGTAGTGAAGAGGAATAGGTAACATGTATGCATGAGAACGTACGTACACAGTTTTTTAATGCGTACATAACTCACCACCACCACCACCACCACCACCACCACCACCACCACCACCACCACCACCACCACCACCACGACCACCACCAGCACCACCACCACCACCACCACCACCACCACCACCACCAGCCATCAATCGCATTATTCAAATACATCTGACACAGGAGGAAGGGAAGAAGAAGGAGGAGGAAGATGAGGAGGAGGAGGAGGAGGAGAATCTTGTCCTCACAACATACAAAGGTCTACCGTTTCCCCCATTGTGTTAAGGTCGAAGCAATCAGCTAAGTAGTGTAGGCCTACCCAGCGTGGAGGCCTAGTGTGTGAATATTTCCTTTGCTCAATATGCATAACTCTGTACTTGACATCGGTTGAGAGGGGAAAAAAGAGGGAAAAAAAGGGAAATAAAGGGTACATTAGTGTGTGTGTGTGTGTGTGTGTGGTGTGTGTGTGTGTGTGTGTGATAGAGAGATAAAAAGAGAGAGAGAGATATACACACAAATTAAACTCAAAAATTTAACCAACTCAAACTAATTATATCAAAAAAATAAGCCTATAACTTTTTCTCTCCACACACGCACACACACACACACACACACACACACGACACACACACACACACCACACACACACACACACACGTCAAATCACCAAACTCACTTCCAAACATAACGGAAAGAGGACCCATTTAGGCGATACTCTTGTTCGTGTTTTTTCCTGTGTTTTATTTCCCCCCTGTTTGTTTTTTTCCCCGTGTCCCGTGTTTTATTTTCCGTGTTTTATTTCCCGTTTTTTTCGTGTTTTATTTCCCGTTTTTTTCGTTTCCCCGTTTTATTTTCCCGTTTTATTTTTCAGTTTTATTTTCCCGTTTTATTTTCCAGTTTTATTATTTCCCGTTTTATTTTCCAGTTTTATTTTCCCGTTTTATTTTCCAGTTTTATTATTTCCCGTTTTATTTTCCAGTTTTATTTTCCAGTTTTATTTTCCAGTTTTATTTTCCCGTTTTATTTTCCAGTTTTATTTTCCCGTTTTATTTTCCAGTTTTATTTTCCCGTGTTTTATTTTCCCCGTTTTATTATTTCCCCGTGTTTTTTCCCCGTGTGTGTATATATGTGTGTGTTTTCTTTCTTTTTTCCTTCTTCTTTTTTTTTATAGCGGTGGTGTGGTGGTGGTGTGTGGTGGTGTTTGGTGTGTGCTGGTGTAGTGTGTGTGGTAGTTTTATAGCGGTAGTGTGGTGGTGGTGTGTGGTGGTGTTTGGTGTGTGCTGGTGTAGTGTGTGTGGTAGTAACAACAGCAGCGTGGTGGTGTGTGGTTGATGGTTGGTGGTTGATGGTGTGTGGTGGTGTGGTTAGTGGTTGATGGTGTGTGGTTGATGGTATGGTGGTGTGTGGTGTGGTGTGTGGTTAGTGTGTGGTAGTAACAACAGCAGCAGCGTGGAGGAGTGTGATGTGTAATGGTATGGTGTGTGGTAGTGTGTAGTAGCAGCAATAGCATAGTTGGTGTGTGGTGTGTGATAGTAATAGTAGCGTGATAGTATGTGGTGGTGTGGTAGCGTGTGCTGGTGGTATGTAGTAGTGTTGTGTGTGGTGGTAGTGTGGTGTGTGGTAGTAGTGGTGTGTGGTGGTGGTGTAGTTGTTGGTGTTGTGGTGGTGTGCGACTCGAGAACTTTTTTTTTATCTACCAGGGTGTACACAGCGAAAAACTACAGTCCTGGAGTTGTCTGTCAGCTGGGAAACTGAGTGGAATAATTTGTTTCCAGTGGAGTATGTTGTTCTGTGTGGCGGTGGTGGTGGTGGTGGTGGTGGTGGTGGTGGTGGTGGTGGTGGTGGTGGTGGTGGTGGTGGTGGTGAGGGTCGGGAAAGGTGTGTGTGAGAGAAGAGAGAGAAAGAGAGAAAGAGAGAGAGAGAGAGAGAGAGAGAGAGAGAGAGAGAGAGAGAGAGAGAGAGAGAGAGAGAGAGACAGAGAGTAAAAAGAAAGCAAGCACATGCACGCACACTCCTGAATCTACAACTGCAAAACAAAAACAAAACAAAAAAAAAAAAGAGAATTTGAAAAAAACGTGTTTGGAATCACACAAACAGAAAGAAAAACACTGGAAAAAAAACATGCAACAAATAAACAAAAAAAAAAACCTAATAAAATACATAAAAAAAACACACATGAAATAAAACCCAAAAAAAAACAGTAATTCATAAAAAACCAAAATTTTGTCTAACATTCCCACAAAAAAATGGAAAAAAAAATTATAAAAAAAATATATATACCCAATCTTACCCAATCAGTGCCATTCTTCCTCTCCAATCCACCTTCAATCACTCGCTTATAGGCACACGCTAATCACCTGTAATTATAAGGCTGCTGATACCCTCCCTAATCAGCCTAATTGACGTGTATAGAAAGGTGATTAGGTTTGCCCGCCCAATCATCACGACCTAATCACGTTTGGAGCAAGTATGATCAAGTCTATTTATCTAATTTGTTTCATTCAGTTTTTTATCTCAAGTAGAAGGGAGGGAGGAGGGAGGGAGGGAGGGAGGGAGGGAGGGAGGGAGGGAGAGAAGAAAGAAGGAGAGGAAGATGAGGTGGTTGCACTCATGAGAGAATGAAGGACGGGAAGAAGGGAGGGAAGAAGGGAGAGAAGAAGGGAGGTAATAAGAAGAGGAAGAAGGGAGGGAAGAAGGAAGAGAAGGAAGGAGAGAGAAGGATAATCTTTTTTTTTTTTAAGGGAAGGACAAGGGAATAAGGAAAATTACCAATAAAAGAAAGGAAAGGAGAGACAAGGAAAAAAAATATAAATTAAATAAACAAGGATAGAGTAATTTCCCCAAAATAATGCACTTTCTTCCCAGTCAGTTCATTCCTACTTTTTATTTCCCCTTTGAAGGAAAACACGACTTTATGTATTGATAGAATAAACCACACCATTTACCTGGCTATCGGAAACACCTGTATTGTAATCTAATTAATATATACAGGTAAACAGATGCTATTCATTTACTTATTTTCTACCTAAGGAAAAAACGGAAATTAAAGAAACCAATTATAGTGTCATTTGTTCCCTTTTTTTCCCTTGTTTTCCCTTCTGTGTCCTGGTTCTTAGAGTTAATTGGTAAGTGATCGTTAGTTTGAAAAGCCTATTGTTATCTATCGTTTGTGGTTCTTGAATAGATTATTATTATTGTCCCTTTTGTCCTCCTCCTTCCTCTCTTTTTC
>JAPQNM010000001.1:948954-951454 GCA_029783475.1 Metacarcinus magister | reverse complement strand
CCAAAGTCAAGGTACACACGAACGAACACCGATCAGCGGGTTTTCCCCTAAAAAGCGTCATTCATTTTACTAACTTGTTCTCCGGTTTTCCATAATTTGTATTGATAAAGAGGCGGGGGGGGCGGGAGGAGGAGGAAGGGAGGAGGAGGAGGAGAGAGGGAAGGAGGGAGGGACTAGCTTCCTCTCTCTCTCTCTCTCTCTCTCTCTCTCTCTCTCTCTCTCTCTCTCTCTCTCTCTCTCTCTCTCTCTCTCTCTCTCTCTCTCTCTCTCTCTCTCTCTCGCAACTGATTTACCACAAAAGGATAAATTTCTTAGTAGTAGTAGTAGTAGTAGTAGTAGTAGTAGTAGTAGTAGTAGTAGTAGTAGTAGTAGTAGTAGTAGTAGTAGTAATATAGTAGTAGTAGTAGTATATAGTAGTAGAAGTTAGTAGATAGTAGTAGTGGTAGTAGAAGTAGTAGTAGTAGTAATGTAGCACAATAGTAGTAGTAGTAACAATAGTAGTAGTAGTAGTAGTAATAGTAGTAGTAGTAGTATAGTAATAGTAGTAGTAGTAGTAACAATAGTAGTAGTAGTAGTGGTAACAATAGTAGTAGTAGTGGTGGTGGTTGTGTAAAGTAGATGAAGGGGGTAACTCCTTTATTTCCTCTTGTATGACTTTATTACAGATTACACGACGTTTTTAGGAGCCAGCCAACGACACCCATCTCCAAATTGGACGCAGCTCAAGGACCCACGGAAGAAAAAAAAACACACACAAAAAAATAAATAAAAATAGAAGAGCCTCCCCTCGTTTTTCTATTTCTATATATGAAAAGAGCTAATTTAACGAAGATGGTTGTATTGTACTAGTTATTAATACCGATAAATAGCCTCTTCTTCTTCTTCTTCTTCTTCTTCCTCCTCCTCTTCTTCTTCCTCCTCCTCCTCCTCCTTTGTTTCATCAGTTTCATTCATTATTTTATTTTAGAGTGAGTAGTTTCGATAATTGTATGGCGAGAGAGAGAGAGAGAGAGAGAGAGAGAGAGAGAGAGAGAGAGAGAGAGAGAGAGAGAGAGAGAGAGAGAGAGAGAGAGAGAGAGAGAGAGAGAGAGAGAGAGAGTAATGAGGGAGAAGGAGAGATGAAACGAGGGAGGTAAGGATAGGAGAAGGGAAGAAAATTTTGCCTCTCTCCCTCTCACTCACTCTTTCACTCTCTCTGATCCAGACATGAGAGAGAGATAGAGATAGAGAGAGAAAGAGAGAGAGAGAAAGGAAGGTGCTGAGGCGAAGAGAGGTGTGTGTGAGCGAGGCAAATACACACTCACACCCTCACTCATTATCTCTCTCTCTCTCTCTCTCACTCTCTCACTCTCTCTCTCTTTCTCTCTCTCAATACTGTTATGTGCTAATCATGATTCCTCTTGAAGCTTTAGCGAGCGTGTTAGAGTGTGAAGGAGGTAAAGAGGGAGGAAGAAGGAAGGAAGGAAGGAAGGAAGGAAGGAAGGAAGAATGGAAGGAAAGAAGATAAATGGATGGAATGAAGGAAGAAAGGAAGAAAGAAAGGATGGATGTATGGTGGAAGGAGAGGAAGGAAGGAGGATGGATGTATGGTGGGAAGGAAGGAAGGAGAAGGAAGGAAGGAAGTGAAGATGGATGGATGGATGGATGGATGGATGGATGGATGGATGATGGATGGATGGAAGGAGGAAGGAAGGATGGAAGGAAGGAAGGAAGGAAGGAAGGAAGGAAGGAAGGAAGGAAGGAAGGAAGGAAGGAAGGATGGATGGATGGATGGATGGATGGATGGATGGATGGATGGATGGATGGAAGGAAGGATGGATGGATAGATGGATGGAAAGATAGAAGGAAGAGAGGAAGGAGTGAAGTTATGATAGATAGATAGAGAAAGAGAAAGAGAAAAATTAAACACACACACACACACACACACACACACACACACACACACACACACACACACACATACACACATTACACAAAGCCTTCCCTCCCTTCTCTCCCTCTCGGTTTCCCCCTCCTTCCTCCCTCCCTTCCCTTCCTTCCTTTCTTCCCTTCCTCCTCCCCTTTCCAAGACCAAACAAACAAACAAACAAACACAAACAAACACAAACAAACAAACAAACAAACACAAACAAACACAAACAAACAAACAAACAAAACAAACAAACAAACAAACACACGATCACTACAACACATTTTCGTAACACAAACATTGAACACAGTTATTGACCATAAAAAAAAAAATAAATAAATAAATAAATAAAAGAAAAACGAAAATATAATAATAAACAAAAAAATCAAAATAATTATCTTACAAAAATTACAAAGAGAAAAAAAAAGTTAATAAAATAAGAAAAAAAAATAGAGAGAATAAAGAGTAAAAAAAAAGAGAGAGAGAAAGAAAATATCAAGTATATATATATGCAGTTCATTAACACAAGTATCATCTCTCTATCTCCCTATCTCCCTCTCTCCCCCTCTCTCTCTCTCTCTCTCTCTCTCT
>JAPQNM010000001.1:933954-938954 GCA_029783475.1 Metacarcinus magister | reverse complement strand
ACTCTTGTTTCTTAGTGTTGGTGGGGCTATCTCTCTCTCTCTCGCTCGCTCTCTCTTTTTCTTTTTCTTTTTCTTTCTCTCTCGATCTATTTTATTTTTCTGTCTCTTTCTTTCTTTCTTTTGTAATTTGTTTTTCTCAATTTCTTTATTTCTTCATTTTTTTTATTTATTTATTTATTTATTAATTTCTTGCTTTCTATATTAATTTTTTTTCTTGCTTTCATTCTCTTTTTTTTTGTTCTTTTTTTTCCTCTCGCTCTCTTTTTTAAGTAGTTATACATATTATTATTATTATTTATTTATCAATTTATTCATTTAGTGTCTCATTTATCATATTATCACCATTATCAGAAGTTTTTTTTTATATAATATAATAAAAAATATTTCCTAAGTATCTAACTCTATTCTTTACTTTTTTTCCTCCTTCCTCTCTTTCTTATACATTTTCCTCTTCCTCTTCTTCTATACATTATCATTTACCTTCACATCTGTCAAATTGCAAGAAGATAGAAGATAGGAAAAAGGAAAAAAATATAACACAACCATTAATTTCCCTCATTCTTTACATTATTTCCTATCTCTTAAAGTGGAAATAGAGGAGACAGAGAAGGAGACAAAATTTCCCCTCATTTACACATTACATAGGAAAAGGGAAAAAAATAGAGAATAAATTAGTGAAGGATTACATAAGATTGTCAGTCATTTGTGCGAATCACCGGGAAAATATTTGAGGTTAATTTCAAAAGATGAGAAAAATAATTGTAAAAAGATGACAAGCTAGCCTAAAATACACAAGGAAAACCACACACACACACACACACACACACACACACACACACACACACACACACACACACACACACAAATGAGAATACAGAACTAGAATAACAAAACTATATCTATCTCCTCTTCTCCCTCCTCCTCCTCCTCCTCCTCCTCCTCCTCCTCCTCCTCCCAGATAATAGAGACCCAGACACACACCTGACACACACCTGACACCTCTGACACACCTGGATAAGTCAACTCTCAGGTGTAAAACTTTTCGCCAGGTATGATTGAACTGATCTTATCGTTCCCACCTTGAATTTTCATACCCCTACCCCCCCCTGGCCCCTCCTCCTCCTCCTCCTCCTCCTCCTCCTCCTCCTCCTCCTCCTCCTCACTCTGACTGGTCGTGAAAGTAGCAACACTTCTCTGTACAGACCAATTACTCTCTCTCTCTCTCTCTCTCTCTCTCTCTCTCTCTCTCTCTCTCTCTCTCTCTCTCTCTCTCTCTCTCTCTCTCTCTCTCTCTCTCTCTCTCTCTCTCTCTCTCGAAATATCACTTTATCAATATCAAAAAACATTATTCCACGTACCACTGTCCTTTATTACTACACAGCGAGAGAGAGAGAGAGAGAGAGAGAGAGAGAGAGAGAGAGAGAGAGAGAGAGAGAGAGAGAGAGAGAGAGAGAGAGAGAGAGAGAGAGAGAGAGAGATACCTAGCTAGCCTGTGTTTCCTCCTGAGATGCGTGTCTTGGGGAAGAGGCAGAATAGAAGCCAAGATATCTGGGACTTGCTCAAAAATCAGACAAATTGCTGGAGCTCCAAGGAATTCCGACGAGAGAAAAAATACTTCAAGCCGCGCTGCAAAGGTTATTGGAAGGAGGAACAGCCTGTAGGAGGAGAAGAAGAAGAAGGAGGAGGAGGAGGAGGAGGAGGAGGAGGAGGAGGAGGAGGAGGAGGAGGAGGAGGAGGAGGAGGAGGAGGAGGAGGAGGAGGAGCCAGGAGGAAGAACCTATGAGAGGAAGGAATGATAGGAGTAGATTCCAGACACGAGGAGAGAGGAAGGAGAAATTACACTAGCAGCAGCAGGAGGAGGAGGAGGAGGAGGAGGAGGAGGAGGAGGGACTTGTACCAGAGGAAGATCTTACAGGGAACCAGGAAGGAAGAGAGGAAAGAAGGTAAGGGGAGGAGGGAGGGAGGGAGGTAGGAGTGATGGAGGAAGGAAGGAGGAAGGAAGACTGTGGAATTAGCTTCAAACATTCACAGATTTACCTTATAATTCCTACACACACACACGCACACATACACACAGACAAGAGGATCCAACACTACCCATTTAAGGAAGTATAAGAGATTCCTGATTCTGGATTCTCGACTCAGACAGCAGCGGGAGTACCAAGATGGCGCTGGGGCAATTACCAGCCTAGGAAGGATACCGTAGAAAAACAACGGAAAAAGTCCTACAGAACGAGCTTGGATTAATGGCGGCACGAGAGAGAGAGAGAGAGAGAGAGAGAGAGAGAGAGAGAGAGAGAGAGAGAGAGAGAGAGAGAGAGAGAGAGAGAGAGAGAATGTGTGTGTGTGTGTGTGAGAGAGAGAGACCCCCTGTCTTGTCTACTATAGATAAACTCACTCATCACACACACACACACACACACACACACACACACACACACACACACACACACACACACACACACACACACACACACACACACGTTTCTCCCTCCTACTGTGTGATCGACAATTTAATTTCACTCCAATATCTCCTTCTCACCTTTGCATCTTCCCTCCTTCCCTCCCTCCCTCCTTCCCTCCTTCCCTCCCTCCTTCCCTCCTTCCCTCCCTCCTTCACTCTCTCCAAGGATGCGTAGGATTCTTGTTTTTCCTCCAGGATGTGTCATAGGATCTTATCACTGTGTGTGTGTGTGTGTGTGTGTGTGTGTGTGTGTGTGTGTGTGTGTGTGTGTGTGTGTGTGTGTGTGTGTGTGTGTGTGTGTGTGTGTTTGATTACGATTTTTTTGTTTTTCTTAAATTCCTAAGGTAATTTGTATGCACTTCTTGCTCGCACTCTCTCTCTCTCTCTCTCTTTTTTTTTTCTCTCTCTCTCTCTCTCTCTCTCTCTCTCTCTCTCTCTCTCTCTCTCTCTCTCTCTCTCTCTCTCTCTCTCTCTCAAATAGCGAGAGAGAGAGAGAGAGAGAGAGATCCTTCGCTATCCTTTGCTATCCTACACTCTTCCACACCTCACTCGCTGTCCTATCCAATCAAACCAATGCATTCCTCCTCCTCCCCTTCCCTCCCCCCCCACCACCACCACCACCACCTCCTCCTCCTCCTCCTCCTAAAAACTGATCACTAACTGGTCCTGACTCCCAAAAAACTGGTCTTCCTCTCCGTTTCACTGTGTCAGAGTGAGCGCGGTGCTGCAGGGCGGTGCACTACGACCCATCCTGTTTTCTTTCTCCAGGCGATCTCCCTTAGGACTCGTATTTTAAGGGGGTACGCAAGGGTTATGTGTTTCCTTTAATGGGTGAAGTTTGGTGTGTGTGTGTGTGTGTGTGTGTGTGTGTGTGTGTGTGTGTGTGTGTGTGTGTGTGTGTGTGTGTCTCCTTACCCTCTTCCCTTTATTCGTTCTATCTGAATGCTAGTTTGAATTCACTCATCCTCCTCTTCCCTCCCCTTTCCTCCTTGCCTCTTAATATCATCCCTTCTATCTCACGACCCCTTCCCCTTACTTCCCTCTCCTCCTTACTCCTCCTCTCCCCTTACTCCTCCTCTCCTCCCCTTTCCCCTCTTCTCTTCCCCTTGTTATGTATTGGTAATTATTCACAAATATATAATAGTATCCGCTGATAGACAGGACATTAACTTCCGTCTCTCTCTCTCTCTCTCTCTCTCTCTCTCTCTCTCTCTCTCTCTCTCTCTCTCTCTCTCTCTCTCTCTCTCTCTCTCTCTCTCTCTCTCTCGCTCTCTCTCTCTCCACAATACTGATCACTCGATATGCTTATCTCCATCTCCTCATCCTCCTCCTCCTCCTCCTCCTCCTCCTCCTCCTCCTTCTCCTCCTCCTCCTCTTCCTCCTCTTCCTCCTCCTTCACGGTAACACACAATAAATTCACCTATAAGTATACCTGAAGGGAGGCGGGGTTGGGGGGGGGGCAAAGGGGGGCAGGGAGGGGCAGGGGAGGGGGCGCGACATTACCTGTTTCCTGATGGGAGGTAAATTAATCTCTTTATTATCTTGCCCCTCTTGCCCCCCCCTTGCCCCCCTCGCCCCCCCCTAGACAGGTATATTGCCCACCTGTGCTACCTGCATCACACATTTCCCAGGTAATAAATATGGGTGGCGCGTTCTCTCTCTCTCTCTCTCTCTCTCTCTCTCTCTCTCTCTCTCTCTCTCTCTCTCTCTCTCTCTCTCTCTCTCTCTCTCTCTCTCTCTCTCTCTCTCTCTCTCTCTCTCGTATAATAAATAACAGTTTAAATAAAAAGGTAAAGGGAATGAATGAAAGGTATATGTAAAATAAACGTATATGTATAAATGAATAATGCAATGTATGATAAATAAAATTCAAAGATAATGAAGAAGATGAAAACATGTAAACAATAAATGAATAGATGAAATAGAAAGTAAAGGGAATGAATGAAAACAATACACGTGAATGATGAATAGAATAAATGACAAAATGTATAATAGATATATAACACGAGTGATAAATAAATACATGTAAAGAAACAAAACTTAATGAAAAAAAACTATACATAAAATACACGTAAATGATAAATAAAATAAATAATGAAATTCGTGATAAATAAGAATAATTAATAAATGTAAAATGATATGATAAATTGTAAGAAAAAAGCTAATTTTTTACTAAACTTTAAAAATAATTAAAAGGGGAATGGAATGTAACTGTAATTGAGGCTAAAAAATGTACAAAATTATATAAAAAAATAAATAAAACAAATTATCGTTGAAATAAAAAGACAGATGACTAACTAAACACATTGAATAAATAAATAAATAAATAAATAAATAGAAAAATAACGAAATAGTCAAAACTGAAGAAAAAATTTATATACGAAACAAAAAGAATAAAAAAACATTACAAAAAAAAACCGCAAATAACCATGAATAAAATAGATAATCATAGGAAACAAAACCACAAGACAGATGGAAAACAAACAATAAAATAAACAATGAGGGAAAAAACAAAAGAATAATAAGCAATGAAACC
>JAPQNM010000001.1:918954-928954 GCA_029783475.1 Metacarcinus magister | reverse complement strand
CGTTAGCGAAATAAATCCGGTTCTCAGTAGGGCGCCTGACCGACGGGTGAAGGGGGGGGGAGGGGAGGTGGAGAGAAGGGGGGCAGGGGGGGGGAGAGGAGGAAAGCGACTATCAGGTAAGGGGGGTGAAGGGGGAGGGGGAGGAAAGAACAGGAGGGGTGAGAAGCTATTGTCTCTAAGGGAGGAGAGAGAGAGAGAGAGAGAGAGAGAGAGAGAGAGAGAGAGAGAGAGAGAGAGAGAGAGAGAGAGAGAGAGAGAGAGAGAGAGAGAGAGAGAGAGAGAGAGAGGGGGGTGGAGGTAGTTCAGAAAGGTAATTTTTTATATTTATTTCCAGAACATTATCTTTTTTTTTTCTTTCTTTCTTTAATCATCTGTTTTAGGGTTAAGTTTTCAATCGTTTTCCTTTTATCATCATCATTTTTATTTGTCATTTTTATTGTTATTTTTATGGGTCAGGTTTTTTTATTTTATTTTCCTCTTTTATCCCTTTACTAGTTTCTTTCAAATGATTTTTTTTTCTTCTATATTTTCCTTTATTTTCCATTTATTTTTATCATTCCAAAATCTTTTCATCTAATATATAAACAAACAATTTTTTTCATCTCATTATTGATAATTGGAAACTTCACGTAAATAAAAAAAATATATACAATACAAAAATATAAATAAATAAATAAATAAATAAATAAATAAAAAAAACATTATCCAACATGTACGTTTTAGCAGCATTCACCATTACTAAAGAGATAATACACACACATACACACGTACATAAGTAGTACCAATTATGTACTACTTACCTGACCTTGACACACACACACACACACACACACACACACACACACCACACACACACACACACACACACACACACACACACACACTTGCAAGGATGTCATTTAGCAACTCACTTCACAAATGTTTTCCTTCAAATTTCCTCCTCCTCCTCCTCCTCCTCCTCCTCCTCCTCCTCCTCTTCCTCCTTCTCTTATCAAACTGTCAATCCATCCTACTTATGAGAATCACCTTCAAATATATTATAGTTTATCTGTCTGTCTGTCTGCTCTGTCTGTCTGTCTGTCTGTCTGTCTGTCTTTGCCACCAGCGCCTCGGAGCAAAATTTAGCCAAGTTAATCTCAAAGAAGAGGCGACGAACGGAAGTAATTATGCAAATGAGCTTGTAAATCACACAATTATCCTGTTTTTGGAGTCAATAACACATTCAAACAAGGGAAGAGGAGGAGGAGGAGGAGGAGGAGGAGGAGGAGGAGGAGGAGGAGGAGGAGGAGGAGGAGGAAGAGGTACACAGGAAACTATAATATTTACTAGTTTTCTCCTCTTCTTTTTTCTTCACCTTTTTTTTTATAATATTCTTCCGCTTATTTATTTATTATTTTATCTTTTTTATATCTGAAGTCCTTCCGAGTCTCATTTGAGGGGGATAAACGTACACACACACACACACACACACACACACACACACACACACACACACACACACACACACACACACACACACACACACCTTGAGGCAAACAGGTGCAAGAGCAATCAATTAAGAGGTATTTAAATAATTACTCATCTCTCTCTCTCTCTCTCTCTCTCTCTCTCTCTCTCTCTCTCTCTCTCTCTCTCTCTCTCTCTCTCTCTCTCTCTCTCTCTCTCAAGGGTGACCACCTGGCTTACCATCACGGTCGCGAGAGAGAGAGAGAGAGAGAGAGAGAGAGAGAGAGAGAGAGAGAGAGAGAGAGAGAGAGAGAGAGAGAGAGAGAGAGATAAGAGAGACAATCCCTCCATCAATTCCGGAACAAAACATACACTACCCCCCCCTAACCCCCCCTAAAAAAACAACAAAAATAAAACAAAAATAAACCCAAAAAACCATAATGTACGATAATTTCCAGAAAACCGCCGACGCTTCGAACAAGAAAAAGAAAAAGAGAAAGAGAGAGAAAGAGAGAGGGAAAGAAAAAGAGAGACAAGACAACGTAATTACAATATGATTTACTACCCTTATATTACACTTGATAACCGACATATGTGCTCTCTACATCGCTAGCAAAAATATTAATAACAAGCATATGTTCAAACCTCACCACATGGCAGGCTCAGTGACGTTACAGTATGGAAACGAAACCCTATTGGCCGAGGCTCTCATGACGTCACGCTTTGTAGGGCCAATCAGTGACGTAGGATTTTTTTTAAATGTTTTGTGTGTGTATGTGTGTTTGTGTGTGTGTGTGTGTGTGGGAGAGAGAGAGGAAGTACAGATAATGCTAACGTTACTACATTCACACACACACACACACACACACACACACACACCCTACCCCCCTCCCCCCCACCACACACACATCCTCTCCCTCTCCATTCTGGCATCACATTTATCAGTTTTTTTCCTTCTATCATCACCCATTTTTTCCTTCGTTGCAATATCCCTGCAACATTCCCCTCCACCTCCTCCCTCCCTTCTCTGCAAGACGCCTCGTTTCCCCTCTAGTGAATGGAGGACTGTTTCCCCTCAACTCAATTTGATTCATAACTATCACATACGAATTTTTTATCTATTATTTATTACTTAATTTTTTTTAGCAACAAATGAATCAAGGAAAATTGTGTTTGTGTGGGTTTGTGTGTTTGTGTGTGTGTGTGTGTGTGTGTGTGTGTGTGTGTGTGTGTTTGTGTGTGTGTGTGTGTGTGTGTGTGTGTGTTTGTGTGTGTGTGTGATTCCACGTTTCACACTCATGCATAACAAAAAATAAACTAAATTAATAAATTAAATAAATAGAATTAAACAAAAATTGGGTAGTTATATGAGAGGTAAGAGAGAGGTAAGCGACAAGTATGCTTATGGGTGTTAATAACTATGTGTTTGTATAGGAGTTTCGACCATAGAGGTTAGGTTAGGTTAGGTTAGGTTAGGTTAGGTTAGGTTAGGATAGGTTAGGTTAGGTTAGGTTAGGTTAGGTCAGGTAATGACTAGGCAGCTATTAGAAAAAAATATATAAAGGGAAAAGGGAAAAGAAGGGAAAAAAGAAATAATATATAATAGAAATAGAAGAAAAAAATGGAAAAAAGAAAAAAATTGCAATACAGTTGGAAATCTAACTTAATTCCACATCTGTAACAACCTTAGGGAAACCCGGTACATGTTCGGTTAATTTCAGTTCGGTTAATTTCAGTTCGGTTAATTTCAGTTCGGTTAATTTCAGTTCGGTTAATTTCAGTTCGGTTGATTTCAGTTCGGTTGATTTCAGTTCGGTTAATTTCAGTTCGGTTGATTTCAGTTCGGTTAAATTCAGTTCGGTTAATTTCAGTTCGGTTAATTTCAGTTCGGTTAATTTCAGTTCGGTTGATTTCAGTTCGGTTAAATTCAGTTCGGTTAATTTCAGTTCGGTTGATTTCAGTTCGGTTGATTTCAGTTCGGTTACCTTCAGTTCGGTTGATTTCAGTTCGGTTAAATTCAGTTCGGTTAATTTCAGTTCGGTTAATTTCAGTTCGGTTAAATTTCAGTTCGGTTATTACAGTTCGGTTCATTTCAGTTCGGTTAATTTCAGTTCGGTTGATTTCAGTTCGGTTGATTTCAGTTCGGTTGATTTCAGTTCGGTTAATTACAGTTCGGTTGATTTCAGTTCGGTTAATTTCAGTTCAGTTAATTTCAGTTCGGTTAATTTCAGTTCGGTTAATTTCAGTTCGGTTAATTTCAGTTCGGTTAATATCAGTTCGGTTAATTTCAGTTCGGTTGATTTCAGTTCGGTTAATATCAGTTCGGTTAATTTCAGTTCGGTTGATTTCAGTTCGGTTGATTTCAGTTCGGTTAATATCAGTTCGGTTAATATTAGTTCGGTTATTATTAGTTCGGTTAATATTAGTTCGGTTTTTATTAGTTCGGTTAATATTAGTTCGGTTATTATTAGTTCGGTTAATATTAGTTCGGTTTTTTCAGTTCGGTTAATATTAGTTCGGTTATTATTAGTTCGGTTAATATTAGTTCGGTTTTTATTAGTTCGGTTAATATTAGTTAATTAGTTTGATTAATTACAGTTCGGTTAATTTCAGTTTGATTAATTACAGTTCGGTTAATATTAGTTCGGTTATTTTCCGTTCGGTTCATTTCAATTCAGTTCGCATACACAAAACACTTCATTCAATCCTTCACCCGAACTTTTCATTGCATAGAGGGAAACTTTCTGATCCCCCGCCGTGTTTCCCTTGCTGTGTGGTAGTAAAACGAGGGGAGAGGCCGTGTACTGTACCACACTTAACCACAGAGGGGACGAAGGGGGGGAGGGAGAGGAGGGAAGGGGAGGAAGATGAAGGAAAAGTGAAAAATTATAATATAAGGGAGTGAGAGAATGGGGGAGAGAGATGATGGAGAGGAGGAGGAGGGAAATTTGAAGGGAAAGAGAGGAGAGAGGAGAGATAGAAGGGGGTAAAAGACAGAGGAAACAGGATAAAAAGTGAGAGAATTAGTTAAAATAAATAACACACACACACATACATACATACACACACATACCTACATAACTTCCACCCAGGTAGATAACGAGGCAGACAAATAGGAGGAGAGGAGGAGGAGGAGAGAGGATGAGGAGGAGGAGGAGGAGGAGGAGGAGGAGGAGGAGAAGCAAGCTACTCCTCCTCACCATCCAAATTCTACCTGTGTATCAAGGCAGGTAATTAAGTTATTAGGGTTACAACACCTGCATAAGTCTGAGTCATTACGATTGTATTTTTTTTTTCCAACCCCCAGCAATTGCGAGTAATTATGTGACAAAATAATAAACACTAAAGTTAAGTGTATAACTCAGTCTTCCCTGCAATGTATTATTACCAAATGGATAGAACACAATGCACACCTGTTATGAATATACATTACGACCCCAGACAGGAACAGACAGAAGGAGAGAGAGAGAGAAAGAAAGAAAATGTTGTACCGTGCCCTTAAAAGAGAGACAGTTAAGTTTAAGTACGAATGTTTAGGTTCAGGTTTAAGGTAAGACTGTATAAGGTGATCCAATACCCCTTAGAAGGATGTTAAGGGGTTTAAGTAAGGGTGAAGGGTATTATAAGAGGATCAGATACTTATAAAACGAAACCTTAGAATAACAGGGAAAAAAACACCCAGGAAAATAATGAAAACTAAAAATTGTGCTGAAATGAATGGTTGGAAGGTTGAAACACGTACATGGGACTTTCAAACACACTTATAGAAGCTTTTAAACAGGTGCGTGAAGGCTTAAACACACACACACACACACACACACACACACACACACACACACACACACACACACACACACACACACACACACACACACACACCTTCAGGTAGTCGCATGCACGCCTCAGGTAATTAATGCACGTACGCACAGGTAACCAGTCCTTTGAGAACCCTTAATGAAAAACAAGGACATGAAAATGAAAAAAATAAGTACAAAAAAAAGGTACAAAAAAAGTAAATAAGTCTCCCATTAAAAAGAAAAAATAAATCAACACATAAAAAAAAACGTAATTTGTGATAAGAGAAAAAAGATAAAACGAAATTATAGTAATGAAAAAACACAATAAAAAATATATATATGAACACATGGAGGAAGAATAAAAGAGAGGAAGAGGAAATGAGTAAACATGAAGAGGAGGAGAGATCAACAATAATAATAACAACATCAACAGGAAGACATTATCGAATATTAGTAATTATGATAGCAAGGATAAAGGAGGGATAATGAGCAGGTAAGTGAGTAGTGGTAGTGGTAGTGGTAGTGGTGGTGGTGGTGGTGGTGGTGGTGGTGGTGGTGGTGGTGGTGGTGGAGACAGGAGGAGGAAGAGGTGGAGGAGAAGGAAAAAGATTAAGATGAAGACGAAGATGATGAAGTAGAAGAAGAGGAAGAAAATGAAGAGAAAAAATAGAATAGGAAGAAAACTGAATTGTAAAAACAGTAGTAATAGTAGTAGTAGTAGTAGTAGTAGTAGTAGTAGTAGTAGTAGTAGTAGTAGTAGTAATAGGAAATCATCTTCCATTACCCTCTCTTCCCTATCATTCCTTTTCCTCTAAGTCCTATTTATCCAATCATTATCCAAACACCATTTACTTTTTTCCCTTATTCCATTTTCTATGCATCTTCCTTTATTTCCCTCCACTTATATCTCCCTGCATTCTAAACCTATTAAGGAAACATGAATAAGGAAAATAATCTCCACATGTTTCCCTTTTTTCCCATGCACACTTAAATTTCCACTTTTTTCTCTCTATCTTCTAAGTTTTCATGCAAGGAAGTTTAAGGGAGACAGGATATAAGGGTCAAAGTATCAGTGTATCATATCATTAAAGAATTATTAAAGTTTAGTATCTTATTAGTATTTACATTCAAGATTCAGCGTATATAATAATCATGAATTGTTTTAGTAAGATTCAAGACGATGTATTTTTGTGGTATTTATATTTTGTTTTGGTTCATATTGGAATAGTTTAGTTAAGTTTGGGTTAAGTTAGGTTAGATTAAGTTAGGTTAAGGTTAATTTGGGTTAGGTTAGGTTACGTTAGGTTAGGTTAAGCAGAGTTACGTTATATTAAATTAAATTAGGATTAAGTTATGTTAAGTTATGTTATATTTGATTTGGTCTTGTTAAATAAGCTTTATTTTATTTCCAGTGTAATTATTGGTATGGTTATTATTGATATTATTTCATTTTCAACTTGACATATAAGAATAAAATAAAAATCTAGTAAAAATAACAATAAACACATAGAAATTAAGATAAGTATGACAATAAATAACATGAATTGACAGGATGATAATAACGAACAAAAAAAAATAATAAAAAAAAACTGAGAAAGAAAGGAAGGAAGGAAATAAGAAAAAAAGAAGAAAAAAAGAAACAGAGGAAGGAGGGAAGGAAGGTAAGAACGGAAGGAAAGAAAGTAAGGAAAATAAATAAGCTGAAAAAATAGACACCTTATTTGGACTAATCAACAATTGCACAGGTAACAGCGAAGCACACCTGTCAATGATGCCACTAACGATACAGGTGCGTGGAGAAAGACAGGTGATTGGAGCCGTTTGTACAGGTAATAAAACTGCCCAATAAGGATTCAAGGTGAGGTAATGACATCCTTATCATCCTACGAATCCAGGAGTAGGAGAAGGAGGAAGGATAATTAGCGGAAGGAGAATAAAAAGGAGAAAAAGGATGTTAATGGTAGTTATAAAAAAATAAATAAATAAATAAATAAATAAATAAATAAATAAATAAAATAAAATAAAAAAAGAGAAGAGAGAAATAGTGTGATGAATGTTAGGAAAAGAGAGAGAGAGAGAGAGAGAGAGAGAGAGAGAGAGAGAGAGAGAGAGAGAGAGAGAGAGAGAGAGAGAGAGAGAGAGAGAGAGAGAGAGAGAGAATCATTTTTGGGGTCTCAATTGAAAACACACACACACACACACACACACACACACACACACACACAGAGAGAGAGAAGGGAGGTAAAAATAACCCAATATAAAATTAAGTGCATCAGTTTCCTCTGTTAAGCATTGTGAACGGATGAACGGATGGCGTAAGGGGAGGGAAGAGGAGGAGGAGGAGGGAAGAGGAGGAGGAGAGGAGGAGGAAGGGGAAGAGAGGAGAGGAGAAGGAGGGAGAAGGGGGGATAAGCATTCTATAACAGGAAGTAAGACTCACAAGGAATGATAGGAGGAGGAGGAGGAGGAGGAGGAGGAGGAGGAGAGGAAGGGTAGACCACCAATACTGACTGACCCTGTACCCTCCTTCCCTTCCTTCCCTTCCCTCCCTCCCTTCCCTCCCTCCCTCTCTGATCTTTATCTTACCTTTCCCTCAGGCTGTGATCACCTTCCTCCCTCTTACCTTACCTTCCCTCCTACCTACCCTCCCTCCTACCTTCCCTCCTTCCCTACCACAGTAACCAACCCACCACCACCACCACCACCACCACTACCACTGTTCATTCCCCAATACTCTCCCACCCGCCCCTCCCCCCCCCAGCCCTCCCCAGATAAGTAGGGTCTAACCTCCCTATCACTTGTCCAATATTTTCACCCTTATAGCCTCTGTGACTAGTATTTGGAAGCATTACTATTCAAATCTGCAATATGACGATGCAAAACCACGTGATTTTAGGTGATCTGTAATGCTATAGACCCCTTACCCCCTTCCCCTTAACCCCCTTTACCCCTTAAACTCAACCCCTTCCCCTTACGTCTTACACTCACTCCCTTAACTCACTCATAATCACCCTTTCTCCTATCCCTTAACTTACCCCTTAACTTCTTTCGTTCATCTCCTTCCCCTTACTTCTTCCCCTTAACCTCTTCCCCTTATCCGTTCCCTTTATCCCTTCCCCTTATCCTCTTCCCTTCCCCTCAAGACAGATATCATATTCTTCCTCCTCCTCCTCCTCCTCCTCTTCTTAATGTTAAGTTGATAATTATACATGAATGAAAGTGAATATCAACCTTAACGTATACTTCATCTATTCCTCTTTTCATTATAATTACAAAAAATCATTAAAAATCAACATTATAGATTCATTTATTTTATCTATTGATTTTTTACACTAAATAATTATCACAAACACGACTCCATTAACTTTTTTATCAGTTACCCTTATTATTTAAACCCATTTTCTTCGTTTTCCCATATTTATCAACCTTTACACTTATTCCTATCTTCCGCTGATATATAAATAGCCTTAAATTATAGATAGATAAAAAAAAAAGGAGGATATATTGGCTATAAAGATACGATTCATATATAATCTAACCTTGAAATCACAACCTGAATAAATAATGATGCTCTCGCTCTCTCTCTCTCTCTCTCTCTCTCTCTCTCTCTCTCTCTCTCTCTCTCTCTCTCTCTCTCTCTCTCTCTCTCTCTCTCATTTACCTAACGCCCCCGTGTGTGCGTGTGTGTGCGTATGTTTCAAGGTCAAATGAATGTACTAGTGATGATGGTGGTGGTGGTGGTGGAAAGGAAGCTAAATGATCAAAATTACCTTTCTCTTCCTCCTCAATTATCCAGGTTTTCCGGTTCCTCTTCGTCCACTTATCCTTGTCCACTTTATAGCCGATGCTTAACGATTATTTCCATCCACTTGGAATTATCGGATCACTTCACAGATCAGAAATATGCGGTGATTAACGAGAGCTATGATTACAGAGACGCTCCTTCCGTTTTCTTCGTCGATAGAGTGACACATGTGCACGCTGATGATGACGATGATGATGATGCTGATGTTGACGTTTCCTTTTTTGCAACGGATTTCCTGAGTGAGTGAATGAGTGAGTAAAAGTGAGTGAATGAGTGAGTAAAAGTGAGTGAATGAGTGAGTGAGAGAGAGAGAGAGAGAGAGAGAGAGAGAGAGAGAGAGAGAGAGAGAGAGAGAGAGAGAGAGAGAGAGAGAGAGAGAGAGAGATAACAGTAAGAAATGATGACGCAGGGACCGAATAATAATAAAATAGAAAGAGAAGAGAGAAATAGTCTGATAAATATTAGGAAAAGAGAAAAAATAGTTTGATATGATGTATTGAGAGAGAGAGAAAGAGAGAGAGAAAACCGAAACAGAACAGACAAAAAAAAATAGCACAATATCTTCTCTTCTTCCTACCTTCCCTCTCTTCATTTGTTTTGACTTGTGCTAAATGAGGGTAATTAGTCATCCGCCTTAATTAATTACGTAATAGGTAATTGATCAAGTGTGGTACGCCTCACACCTCCATCATTACCTTCCTTGATGCATTTCCTCCCGTCGTATGTAATGATAGTGAATGGAAGGTGATGAATAGAGATCCACACGGAAGAATAATGATCATGTTCACTGGAGTACGAATGTTGCGTTGTGGTGTGTGTGTGTGTGTGTGTGTGTGTGTGTGTGTGTGTGTGTGTGTGTGTGTGGTTCAAATGCCTGCTGGGTTTTTTCTCGTTTTTTTTTCGTTTTTTTTCTTCTTATTTTCTTTTTTTTGTGTGTGTTAATATTGAGTGT
>JAPQNM010000001.1:896454-908954 GCA_029783475.1 Metacarcinus magister | reverse complement strand
CTCCCCTTCACTCTCCCTCACTCTCCCTCACTCTCCCTCACTCCCCCTTACTCCCCCTCACTCCCCCTCACTCCCCCTCACTCCCCCTCACTCCCCCTCACTCTCCCTTACTCTCCCTTTACTTCCTTCCCACTCCCCCTTACACCTCCTACTACCTTACTCCTTCCCTTACCTCCTCTTACTCTTTCCCTTACTCCTCCTTACTCCCTCTCTCACTCCCCTTTACTTCCCTCACCTCACTTCCTTTCTCTCCTATTATTTTCTCTCCATGTATCTCTCTTTTATTACTATCTCTCTCTTGTCTGTCTCTCTCTTACTCCTCTTTCTCTCCTTTACTCCTTTCTCTCCCTCCTTCATTCCTCACTCTCACTCCTATACACTCCTTTACTCGTTTAGATCAGAAAGAGAGAGAGAGAGAGAGAGAGAGAGAGAGAGAGAGAGAGAGAGAGAGAGAGAGAGAGAGAGAGAGAGAGAGAGAGAGAGAGAGAGAGAGAGCTTCCTATCACGATAATGACTCACACCCTTCATGTTCCTTCCTCCTCCTCCTCCTCCTCCTCCTCCTCCTCTTCCTCCTCCTCCTCCTCCTCTTCCTCCTGGTGTTAATGATGTGGTTAATTAAGTTACCTGTTGATTATCATGTTACCTGTTGTCTCTAGTTTGAAATTTTATCATTTATATCAACTTTTTGATATATTCTCCTTAATATATATATTACCTAATTATTGTTTATAGTTATTTAGTCATTATTTTTTATTTATTTGCTTATTATCTATTTATATCCATTTATTTATTTATTTTTTCTGCAGTTCATTCACTAGAAAATCGCGTGTTATTCTTACCTTCAATTATCTTTTTTTTTTTCTTTCTATCTCTTCTTCTTATTTTCTTTATAGATATAATTTCTTTTACATTTACCAGTAAGCTATTTATCTTTATTAACTATTTCCTGCTTGCACCTTCCACCTACCTGCTCACCTCACCTCATTAACCCATAAATACTCCCAAAATGACATCTAAAAATGGCCGTACATAATACCAGAAGCAACAAATTATCTCATTAAATCTCACGTCACCACTTGTAAATCCGGTCTTATTTATTTCCCACAAAAAGTGATATTTCTCTCCCATCCTTGTGTTCAGTGCGCAAGGCGATCTTCTTCTCTTTGATTTCTGGTTCAGGAGGGCCAGTAAGCCAGGTGATCAAAGGTGCAAGGCGCGTCTCACCTGTAATTTGGCTTGGCAGGTAATCACGCCAATATGTCTTGCCAAGCGTGGTGTCAACTACCTGGTCTTGGTTAGCGGGGAAGTATGTCTTAAAATCGATCTTTGTCTAAGCTTGTACATGGACTCAAGCACACCTGTACGTATAGAAGTGTACATAGACATACATATACAGGTGTTATGATCGTTACTACCTGTATGTTTGTTTATCTGAGCTTGTAGGTGGATACAAACACACCTGTATGTATGTGTGTGTGTGTGTGGGTGTGTGTGTGTGTGTGTGTGTGTGTGTGTGTGTGTGTGTGTGTGTGTGTGTGTGTGTGTGTGTGTGTGTGTGTGTAGGTGGGTATGTATGTTAATAGATGTGATTGTTAGTACGTGGTATTGACTGGTAAGAGGAAAGGATGTTGTTGTTGTTGTAGTTGTAGTTGTATTATTATTACTTTTATCATTATCATTATTATTATTATTATTATTATTATTATTATTATTTTTTCATATTTTTAATAATATTTTTATTGTTTTGTATTTCTTATATCCTGCCATCTTTTGATTGTTTATACTATTTGTTTTCTTCTATTTTTGTTTATAGTTTACATTGTTTTGTATTTTGTTATATATATGTGCCTTAATTTTTTTTCTTCATATTTATTTATTTTTTTTATATTGTATATTTTTTTTTATATATTAGTGATGTTTATATGGTTTTTATACATGCTCACGTGTCTTACATAACATTGCAATATTTATTTTCAGTATCTGTGACGGAGATGGATTTTCGATTTTGTGGCCAGAAAATTCCAACCCGAATTGAGACTAATTGTTTGTTGACAGTTTACCACAAAAATATTAGACTTACGATATAAGTGCATATATACAAAGTTGTGTAATTTGATGTCTTCTATCTGATGGTGTCATTACTTTGTCAATATCTCTAATAGTTTTGGAGGAAATGTTGGTTATGTGAAATAAACAAATAAATCCTTTTAATCCTTCTTACATCTAAACTTACATTGCAATTTCAATAAACTATAGCTCAAAACAACGGGCGTGTTTTGCTCTTTCTTTATTATTTAAATGTTTTTTACGTAAACCTCATACATTTCGAGTTATTGTGAAAAACATGATTTCTGCCAAAAATTCTAAGCTGGTACCCTGGGAAAATTCGCAAAAATTTTGACATCTCCGAATCTCATAGAAATTGATACATAGTGGTTCTCGGGCATGCTGATCACGAATATGAACTCAGTTTTCTGATTACTTTAAAGTATAACCTTCCAACCTTGCTTGCCTGATAATAATATTGGAAATAACCATTATATATACTGAAACACACAGACATAACCTAACCGTTTCTTACATCAAACACACACACACATACACATACACACATACACAAACACACATAAACTCAAAAAGTCCAGTACACCTGTCCACCTCACAACCAAACACCCCTTAACCATTCACCCACCAACCAAAAAAAAATGTTAGGAAGCTGGAGGAGGAGGCAGAGGAGGAGGAGGAGGCAGCGAGTCAGCTAGCGAGTGAGTGAGTGAGTGAGTGAGTGAGTGAGCAGTGGACAGTATTTATGTAATTTATTCCTACCTCGGAACCTGTGGAATACTAATGTCGATTATTGTCTCCTGTTTGGGCCCAGTTTTATAATCCCGCCTAAAACTCACTCCCCTCCACGGGATGATGCAGCTCAGGCGTATGCTAGGATTTCTGTGAGTTTTGTCGAGCGAGTCAATTATCGTCGACTGAAGGGAATTTACAAATGAGTTTACTAGGCTAAGGGAGGGAGGGAGAAGGGCACCCGCGTTCCGCCTCTGCATTAAAGTTTACCGAAACGACAAATTATTTAGTGACGCCCCAACCCAACCAGGTAGAGAGGGAGTGAGAGGGAGAGGGAGGGAGTGAGAGGGAGGGGGTAATAATGAAGAGGGAGTGATGGTAGGAGGAGGAGGAGGAGAATGGTGAGGGAATGCAGGGTGGAGAAGGAGGAGGAAGACAAGGGAAAAGAGACAGGGAGGTAAGGGAGGGTGGAGGCATTTGGGGGACAGGATGGAGAGGAAGTGTTGGGAGGGGAGGTAAGGGGAGGTAAGGGGAGGGAGGGAATCTGGGAAATATTGCGGGGAAAGGAGGATGAAGGAATGAGGGAGAGTGCGGTGTGAGGGGAGACAAGGGGAGGAAGAGGGGAGAGTATAGTTAAAAAGAAAGGGAGAGGGGATGTAAGAAGGGGAAAGAAGGGGAAAGAAGGGGAAGTAGAGGGTAGGAAGAGACTGCAAAAACCAAATATATCTAACTTTGGTAAAATAAAAATGAAGAAAAAAATGTTATCACTAAAATACGATATATATAAAAAAAATAAACAAGAAAAAAATCAATAAACTCAACAATAATTAAATAAAAACACAAGATCACAACCACCAAAAAAAAAACAATAATAATAATAATAATGATAAAAAAAACTAAATACAAAATAATTTAACGAAACGCAAAAATAATTGAAACATAACCTAACAAACCTTAATATTTTTTTGGTCTTTACTCTACACAAATTTTTTTTAACCCTCACTAATTGGGTGATAAAGTAATACAATAACCAGGTATTGAACACTAGCTAACACACCTGAGCTTAGACAAGAATAGCAATCAACCTCATAAATCCTATCACCTTATCATTCTTATCTAGTTCTGTCTAATAAATTTCTATGATACTCGGTGTGAATAAAGAAAAAAAAAGAAGACTGAGGGTGAATTCTGCTCTACCTCCTCTTCTTCCTCCTCCTCCTCCTCCTCCTCCTCCTCCTCCTCCTCCTCCTCCTCCTCTTCCTGTATAATGTTTCCAAATCTGAACGTGTCCCAGATGTGTTGATGAGGAATAAACGATCTCAAACAAGGTACCAATCAGGAACAGAGTGTTAAGTCACGTCCTCTCTCTCTCTCTCTCTCTCTCTCTCTCTCTCTCTCTCTCTCTCTCTCTCTCTCTCTCTCTCTCTCTCTCTGTCTCTCTTTTCGTTTTCAAGGTCACACGCCCCTCCCCGCCCCCCTCATTCCCAAATTGACCTAAGTTTACATCCAACAAATAAAATAACGTTTGTATGTAGTCAATTATACTACAGTTCACGTAACAAAGGGTGTAGCTGTTTGCCTTGCCTTGTTATTCCCCCTTTCCCCTCCCTCCCCTCACTCCCCTCACACCCCTCACTCCCCTCTCGCACCCATACCTTACCCATTACCAACGAGGTATAGTTGATTTCCCCTCTCCTCTTTCCCCTATTTCACTATAACCTGTTTCCCCTCTTGTTGTATACGTTTCAGTTTCCCTCCACTAGATTCTATTCCCCTCTTCTCCCCTCTTCTCCCCTCTTCTCCCCTCTTCTCCCCTCTTCTCCCCTCGTCTCCCCTCGTCTCCCCTCGTCTCCTCTCCCCGGGTTCATTCTGCTGGTTGTACAATAGTTATAGACCATATAATTTTAGTGTTGTGATGACTGCAGTGCACACGAACGCATAAGTCCCCCCCCTCCCCCCCCCTCCCCCCCTCCCCTCCTTCCATCATACCTAACATGGGGTACAAATATCACTAGCTAGACTCTCCCCTCACCTTCCCCTTCCTTCCCCTCACTCGCCTGCACCTCAAGTCATGTATTTTCCCCTTACTTACTTGCTTACTTCCCTTCATCGTATGTTATGGTAGTTATTTCCCCTCAGTTTTTTTTTTATTTATTTATTTATTTATTTATTTTATATTTTCCATGTTTCGTATTTTGCCTCAATGTCACTTGCATTTGTTTTATATTCATTTATAAGTTCTCTTTTTTTTTCTTATTTTTCGTTATTTTTTCTATTATCTACCACCAGTACATTCAATTGAGTCACATTACCTCCCTAACCCTAACCTATCTCCTCCTTCTCTTCCTCCATCCTCCTCCTCTTCCTCTTCCTCCTCCTCCTCCACCCGGCATGTCAGACGAGGTAAGTTTTGTCCTCTACCTTATATCACATTATTAGCTTATTTCAAGGAGTTAATTCAGTCCCATGATGATAGAAGTGATGATGAATGCCTTAGTGATGACCTGATTGATAGAAAATACTGTTGGTAGGCGTCTAAGGCATTGAATTAGTGATGATAGTAGTAGTGGTGATGGTGGTGGTGGTGAGGAGGAGGAAAGGAAAGGGAGAGAGTAATTTCTTCCTATATTTTCCTTCCTATTTCCTCACCACTTCTAATATATACAAAACACTATTTATATTCCCTTTCCTTCCTCTCTCAGCTAAGTAAAGTATCAATTTATATCGTATTTACATTATCAATTTAGTGTTTTCATCCATAGTACGATAATGTTTGAAAATACGATGAATTTACGAGAAGGTTACCCGCTCTTCTTCTTCTCAGTGACGTCATAGGATCCCTCTCACGCCATTGGTCCACGGTGACGTAGCTATTCTCTCCTGTGATTGGCTAGCTGTTTTGAGTATTGTTATTTGTATTCGTTTTTTCCTTTCTTTCTTCCTTCCTTCCTTTCTTCCTTTTCTCCTTCCTTCCTTCCTTCCTTTCTATCTTCCTTGCATTCTTTTTCTCTTTCTTTCTTCCTTTCTACCTTCCTTCCTTCTTCCCTCTTTCTCTAGCTCCCTCGGTACCTGATTGAGAGAGAGAGAGAGAGAGAGAGAGAGAGGAGAGAGAGAGAGAGAGAGAGAGAGAGAGAGAGAGAGAGTGTGTGTTTGAGTCGGTTTCAGTATCCTGTGAAGCTTCAAATATGCAAAATTGAGATTGTGAGTGAGATAATGAGATAAAGAGACAAGATAGAGAGACAGGAGGAGGATGTAGTGAGGAAGTGAGGGTCTTGAGGGGCGTGACAGATGATGGGGAGAAAAAAGGGGGGCAGGGGGGGGGGCGGCGCTCCCCTCAAAGACGAGAAGACGACTGGCACGTCACGGAATATTAAAGATAATTTATACATTTTTATGAGTGCAATTACCTAGTCAGATATACCTGTGCCATCATCATCATCATCAGCATCAGCTCTCTCTCTCTCTCTCTCTCTCTCTCTCTTTTTTTTCTCTTTTTTTTCTCTCTCTCAGTTATATGACCTTGATTTGTCTCCAAGTTATATATTCTTCAAGTGAGTTAGCTTTTTTTTTCTCTCTCTTTCTCTCTCTCTCTCTCTCTCTCTCTCTCTCTCTCTCTCTCTCTCTCTCTCTCTCTCTCTCTCTCTCTCTCTCTCTCTCTCTCTCTCTCTCGCGGGTGAGAAAATAGGATTAAACAAAGGAGAGGCAACAGGTCATTTTTACCTCCAAAACAAAGGTGGAGGAGGAGGAGGAGGAGGAGGAGGAGGAGGAGGAGGAGGAAAAAAAAGTAGGGAAAGAGGGTAGGAAATATAGGAAGGAGGTAGGAGAGTTAGAGAGAGAGAGAAAAAAAAGAGAGAGAGAGAGGGGGGTGGGGGGAAGGGGGTAAGCGTGACGGACCTTACCATGCCAAACCTTAATGACAGTCACAGGGGGGCGTGGGGGGGCGTGGGGGGGTGTGGGGGGCGTGGGGGGGGCGTGGGGGGGCGTGGGGGGGCGTGGGGGGGCGGTGGTCCCTGGTGCACGGTCCTATTCAGTTATTGCCTTGGTAATCGCGGGAGTCATGCAGTTTAGAGAGGTAAGGCGTTCCACAAGGTCCCTCCCTCCCAGGCTGTTTTCAGTTATTTTTTATTTATTTATTTATTTTTATTTGTGTGGTGATAAGGTTTTGTTTTGTTTCAGTTGTGTTTGTTTTTTCTGTTATCAGTTTTATTATTTTTTTTTTTTTTTTCTGTATTTTAACTTTCTCTTTTCTTCTTATTTACTTAAAATTATTATTATTATTATTATTTTTTTTTGTGTGTTGATAAGGTTTTGTTTTGTTTCAGTTTTGTTTGTTTATTCTGTTATCAGTTTTATTATTATTTTTTTTTTTTTCTCTATTTTAACTTTCTCTTCTTTCTTATTTACTTCTAATTTTATTTTATTTATATTTATTTTTTTATCAGTGTGTTGATAAGGTTTTGTTTTGTTTCAGTTTTGTTTGTTTTTTCTGTTATCAGTTTTATTTATTTATATATATTTTTTCTATTTTAATTTCCTCTTCCTTCTTATTTATGTATAAAATATGACCTAAAGAATGTAAAAATATATATACAAAAAGTAAGAAATAAATAATAATAATAACAATAATAATAATAATAATAATAATAACAATAACAATAATAATAATAATAATAATAATAATAATAATAATAATATCGACAACTCCGTTACTACACACATACATAAAAGTAATGAGGGTCAAGATTTATGAGCTTGGATCGTATTAGGTATAATTTTCAAGGTATTTATACTTTGCCTCGTAAAGTTAATGTTGGACTCAGACATAAAAAGAAAAGAGTCATCAAAATTTCACTAGTCATGCCAATTGTATATCCTTCCTTCTCTCTTCCTCTTTCCTTTTCCTCCTCCTCCTCCTCCTCCTCTTCCTCCTGTTTAGCTCCTTTTGTTATAATTTGCACGTTCTTTCTTACCTCTTCTCTACTTCCTCCTTCCTGTTCTTCACATTCCTTTTATTTACTAATTTTCCTTCTTTCATTCGTTTTTTTTTTTTATATTATATCTATTCATCTACTTTACTTTTTTTTCCTCATCTCTTCCTCCCCAACTCCTTTTCTCCTAATTTCTTCCTTCTCTTATTTTTTCCTCTCTTTTCCTCTTTTCCTTCACTAATTTCCCTCCAGTTAATATATTCCCAAACTAGGTATTAAAAAAATCGCATTGAACACCTGGTTGAAATAAGTTCGATACCTTTTAGATAGATAACAATTGGTATTTTGTAACCATCCCACGTTTTCTGTTGATTGATGTTAAAGGGTGACTGTGTAGGATTAATGGCGAGGATTACTGTGTTGTTAGTTTGATTTGGTGACTGTGAAATGTTACTCTGAATATTTATTTATTTATTTTATTTATTTATTTATTTATTTATTTTTATTGGGGTATTTGAATTGTTTTGTTTATAGATTTGTTGTATGACTTTGCTTCGTTTATTTATTTTTTTTTATTTTACTTGTGTTGAGAAGAAGAAAAAAAATGAGAGGGAGGAAAAAAAAGAAAGAAAGAGAAAGAAGAAATTATTGAACATAGATAGATAGAAAAATAAATAAACAAACTGTAAATAAACTGAAAATAACAATAAAATCAATATCCACAAGAAAAACCATGAAAACTATACCCATAATAATAATAATAATAATAGTAAGTAAGGATAATAATAATTGCAATTCAAGTTGATAGCAATAGGAATGAAAATAAACCCAACAGTTTCAAAGACCTGCCCCGCAATAAACACTGCATTACGTGATTAACTATGGAAAAACGTGCTTATTTATGCATGGGAGTATGAAGCACAAAAGACTTAGCCATTACCTCAAATGTGCATACACTTTTGTGCTGCATTATATTACTATGAACAAGTTGGTTAGTTACATCGAGGTTAAATCTTTGTATATATTCGGAGATAATGAGAAAAAAATGAAAATAATAGACTTTTAATTATTTTCATTCATCTATACATTTTATCAGTCTCTAACTATCCTCACATAACCTCAAACCTCTCTTTTAAACCTTATAACCTAACCTCACAATATGTCAACACTAAAAAACATCACAATCTATATTTTATTCCTTGCCTTATCCTACTATTACTGTCACTTCCCTTACCTTCCTCTCCTACCTCCCAGCATCCCACGGGCCCCAGACACTCCTATCTCTACAGCATCCAGTAAATAAGTGAGGTAGAGAGAGAGAGAGAGAGAGAGAAAGGTAGAGAGGCTTCATATTCCAGTCTTTACCTTCTCCCGTCTCTCTGATGCCACGGCGCGAGTTGAGCCAAAGATATTCAAATCATGTTTTCATATACGGCAGCACAAACTAATTCGGAAATACAAATATCTTCAAACATGAGCAGGAGCAGGAGGCAGTGGGGGAAAAAATCATGTTACGCTACCGAGGGGAGATAGGGAGTGAGGGGAAGGAGGGAAAGGAGGAGAAGGAAAGGGGGGTGAGGGGAAGGGAGGAGGGATGTGTTGGGGGGGATGCACTTTCATACTGAAATACCTTAACAATCTGATTTTAGGTCTTTCACTCCCCGCCTTCTCTCTGTTTGATATGATATTATTGCGTTGATTCTCTCTCTCTCTCTCTCTCTCTCTCTCTCACTCTCTCTCTCTCTCTCTCTCTCTCTCTCTCTCTCTCTCTCTCTCTCTCTCTCTCTCTCTCTCTCTCTCTTGCAGTGTTTCGTGGAGCTAAAGTGTGTTTTTGTTGTTGTTTATCTATAAAAACTGTAATATTCAACGTTTATTTACTGAAAATAATTATATATAAAAAAGTGAAGTTACTAGATTCTCAAAAATAATAATAATAATAATAATAATAATAATAATAGTAATAAAAAAAATGTGTATTGTACTCCCTAACTCACAATAATCACAATATTTCCAAACTTTTTTCCAAATTTCATCATCACGGGAGGAAGGAAAAAATAAAAAATAATAAATATATATACACAAAACACGAAAAAAAAAAAAATATATAAAAATCACAAGTGAAAAATTATAACCCGGAGCGAAGCCTGACTATATTTTTTCCCTCGTTTTTTTTTCTCTCACACAGAAACGAGTGGACAGGATGTGGAGCGCCGCTGGCTGTGTGCTGAGGCATTTTGGCTAATCAATTGATGAGGGAGGAGGAGGGAGAGGGAGAGAGAGAGAGAGAGGGAGACAGAGAGGGAGAGAAAGGAGGAGAGAGAGAAAGAGAAGGTGGGAAAGGAAGGTAAAGACAAAGCACCAATGAGTGTAAATTATCGAAATTAATAAAATCTTCTTTGCACAATTACCTCGTCATTTCCATCTCTACAGGTGTTCTTAAACCTTCCTTCGCTTACCCATGCAAATTATTTTTTCTCTCCTTCATCTGTCTGTTGTGTAATTCCTCAGAAGCTTAATTTGATGCCTCGATATACCGTTATAAGACTTAGGGTTCGCGCACAAGCCTCCCCGTGGTGATAATAAGCGGTCGGATCCGAAACCTCAATCGACAAGAGAATCGCCGCCGCTTCAAACACCTTATATATCGTTCGTCATTTGTCTCTGTCGATGCGAAATTGTTTCCATTCACTCCTCTGGCGGCCGGTGGTGAAAAGTGTCTTATGATTTACAACGGAGAACGAAAAAAAAAGTAAAAAAAAAGAGAGAGAAAAATAAAAAAAGAGGTAGAATATATGACTAACTTATTTTTCAGCGTCTAACTTAATGAATGTTCTTGTTAGAGTAAGTTAGTAAAAAAGATATAGAGCTTAGAAGTAAATTAGTAAAGGGAAGAAAAACGAGAGTAAAAGAGAGATAGAAAGAAAGAGAGATAGATAGAGAGTACGTATGTGTGTAGTACTAAATATACTCTTCCTCCTCCTCCTCCTCCTCCTCCTCCTCCTCCTTGCATTCTCTCCCAAGACTTTTGCATCATCATCCCAGACATCATTAAACTGTTAATTACGATAATGTTCGTAATAATTAGTCCTGTCATGAGTGTCGCTACGGTTGGGCGAAGAGAGAGAGAGAGAGAGAGAGAGAGAGAGAGAGAGAGAGAGAGAGGAGAGAGAGAGAGAGAGAGAGAGAGAGATATTAGAAGAGAGAGAATTAGTGTGTTTTTTTCTTCCTCTCTCTCGCTCGCTCGCTCACCTGATAAGTAATAAATAAAGACAGTGAAGTTAAGAGGTTCGGATTCCCTTTAACAGGTTCCAACACCCTTCCTGCCGGAGATATGATACTCAATCGATTTCGACACCAAGATCTTCTGAAAGCATCTAGATAAGGGCAGCCATTGTTACCAGGGCGGCGGGTGGTCACTGTAAGAGTTAACCTTGCCAGATACCAGTAGCATAATTTTTTTCTCTCCCTCTCTCTCTCTCTCTTTTTTTTTTTCTCTCTCTTCTCTCTCTCTCTTCCTCTTCCTTGTTTTTTTTTATTTTGCATTGTGTTCTTGCTGTTTGGTAATTTTTTTTTTATTTGTTTTGTTTTGTTTGTTTGGTGTCTATTTTTTTTTCTTTATTTATTTCTCTCTCTCGTGTTTTTATTTATTTATTTATTTATTTATTTATTTATTTATTTATTTATTTATTTATTTATTTATTTATTTATTTATTTATTTATTTATTTATTTATTGGGTGTTCCGTAAAGTTTGTCAAGTGAGTGTGTTTTTTTTCTTCTTCTCTCTCTCTCTCTCTCTCTCTCTCTCTCCTCTCTCTCTCTCTCTCTCTCTCTCTCTCTCTCTCTCTCTCTCTCTCTCTCTCTCTCTCTCTCTCTCTCTCTCTCTCTCTCTCTCTCTCTCTCTCTCTCTCTCTCTCTCTCTCTCTCTCTCCTCTCTCTCCTCTCTCTCTCTCTCTCTCTCTCTCTCTCTCTCTCTCTCTCTCTCTCTCTCTCTCTCTCTCTCTCTCTCTCTCTCTCTCTCTCATTAGGTATCTTTAAGGTTATCAGTTAATGGTTCATAAATCACAGCATGAGAGAGAGAGAGAGAGAGAGAGAGAGAGAGAGAGAGAGAGAGAGAGAGAGAGAGAGAGAGAGAGAGAGAGAGAGAGAGAGAGAGAGAGAATTAGTTGAGGCGTATCAAACTTTCTTATTAATGAGAGCCCCAGTGAGAGAGACGTATCCCCAAGCTTGATTGTGAACAGGTGAGAATGAATACACCTGGAAACTGACTAATTTACGAAGGTGAGAGAGAGAGAGAGAGAGAGAGAGAGAGAGAGAGAGAGAGAGAGAGAGAGAGAGAGAGAGAGAGAGAGAGAGAGAGAGAGAGAGAGAGAGAGAGAGAGAGAGAGTGTGTGTGAGAGTGCCTTGCTTCCCCTCAAAACAAAGGAATGAAAAATAAAAAAATAAACACACGTAATATATAACGAAATAATGATTAGTTACTCCGATGAAATTAATGATAAATAATACAATAATATAAAAAATCGCTATCAATAATCAAACAAATGAGGGTTAGAATGCGTGTTTCTTCATGATATAAATACAGTAATGAAGGGAATAAATAATGATAAGAGAAGTGATAATATAAATGATGTATAGTGTATTAAATAGAAGGCGTGGCGGAAAACGTGCAGCCGTGGGAGATATTGATAAGTGAAGGTAGGAAAGCGCATCACAAACTCATCTATATTATGGGTTGGATAAGCGCCATCTTGACGTGAAATCTTAAATGTGTATAA
>JAPQNM010000001.1:862393-864893 GCA_029783475.1 Metacarcinus magister | reverse complement strand
GGGGAGGAAGGGGAGTGAAAAATTGAGAGGTAAGACGAAAGTTTATAAGAGATGGGGAAGAAAAATGGGGAATGAGGAAAATTATGAGTCTGGGAGGCCGTGAGGAGGGGAAATAAAGGGGGAAAGTAAGTTTGTATATAAGGAAAGTATGAGGGAGGAAAAATTAATGAAAAAATGGGAAATAATAAAAAAATTAAAAAGTATTGACCTTAAACTAAGATGAAAAAAAATGTATAGAAATAAGAGATTAAAAAAAAAATAATAAAACTAAGGCGTTGTTAGATATTATGCAAAGTGAACGAACATTTTTGCAACATTCAATCAAAAAATTTTCATTACCATTCACTCACGTCAATCTGATTTCATTACTTTTCAAAACATTTCAATTCATTTTCGGATGGAACTTAACACCTTGCATAGTTTTTTTTTCCCTTTCTTTTTTTTTCTATTTTTCTTTTCAATTCTAAGACTTTACAAATGAAGCCTTGAAGTCAGTCTTAGTTTTTTTCTTTTTGTAGCTCGAAGGAAAGAAAATGAATGAATGAGTGAATTAATGAGTGAGTGAGTGAGTGAGTGAGTGATTTAGTGAGTGAGTAAAACAGTCAGTCAGATAATGAGAAAATGAGTGTTTAACAAAATGAGTGAGAGAATGAGTGAGTGAGTGAGTGAATGAGTCAGATAATGAGAAAAAATGAGTGTTTAACAAAATAATTAGATAAAAAACTAACTGAATAACCACATAAATGAGTGAGTGAGAGTGAGTGAGTGAGTGAGTGAGTGAGTGAGTGAGTGAGTGAGTGAGAGTTACTAACATGCCTCATAAAAACCTTGACTATACAAAATTATGATTAATTCTTACGTCTCACGCGACCTCTCTTCCCTCCCTTCCCTTCCCTCCCTCGCCCTCTCTCCCTCTCCCTCTCCCTCTCCGCCTCCCTCTCCCTTATTTTACCTGTGCTCTTTATTATCTCTGGCATCATTCAAGCTTAGAAAGGTGATAATTAATAGTTTTCTAGGATTAGTCGCTTTTAGGTAGTAATTACAGTTGTTAGAAAGGATAGTAATGCCTTGAAAGAGAAGAGGAGGAGGAGGAGGAGGAGAGGAGGAGGAGGAGGAGGAGGAAGAGGAGGTAATGGGGTTGCATCACGAGACTAGTTTCATTTACAAACTTACGCTTCATCACCTCTTGTCTCCTCCCCCCTTTACCTCCCTTCCCTTCCCCTCCCTCTTACCTGCCTACCTGCCTACCTGCTTACCTCACCACACACCTGTTCTGCTGTGGTGGTGGTGGTGGTGGTGGTGGTTCGTTTAGCTTTTGTTTGATTTGTTTTATTTTCGCTGTAATTTATTTTTATATTTTGATGTTTGTGTTCATCTCTATACTTTTTTTTTATTATTATTTTGTAGTTGTTTGTAATTTTGTATAAGTTGATTTTTCTGGTCAATTTTTTAGCTTTGTTTTTTTTATTTATATGTTTGCTTTCTTTTATTATATGATTTTTTTTAGTTTTGTATCATTATTTTTTTACGTCATTTATCGGTGGTTAGGTTAGGTTAGGTTAGGTTAGGTTAGGTTAGGTTAGGTTAGGTTAGGTTAGGTTAGGTTAGGTTAGGTTAGGTTAGGTTAGGTTAGGTTAGGTTAGGTTAGGTTAGGTTAGGTTAGGTTAGGTTTGGTTAGGTTTCTCTCCTTTTCTCCATTTTTTTTTACAAATACAGTTTTCTCAATCCAATTTTTCACCCTAATTTCACTCTACCAATGTTACCTGTGCACCTCACCTTAACTTATACTAATTAACCATACTTATCCACCTTTATATTGGCACCTCACCCTAGTTCACCCTAATTTAAAGAGTATCACACCCTAACACATTTTCCTAGTACACTTATTCACCCTAATTTAAAGAGTATCACACCCTAACACATTTTCCTAGTACACTTATTCACCCTAATTTTAAGAGTATCACACCCTAGTCCTAGTACCTTATTCACCCTAATTCTAACACTACTTCTATAACACCCTTAGAAAATGGTCACCTTATTCTGCGTTTCATTAATGTTCATCTTCTCTCTGTTTCTTTCATCTATACTGATACGTGTTTTGTTTCGACTATACGATCCTATCCCACGTTAAGGTATTGAATCCTTATAGAGCGAACAATAGGCAGCTTTTATCCTTTTCAAACACGCTTTCGCTTCTATTTTGTCTTTTTTATGAACGCTTTCCTACGACGCAATTATCAGATTGTACCATTGAATAAGGCGCAGGGTAAAGAAAATATAAAAGATATGTATTCATTTCTTTGTGCACCGGGACCCTCTCTGTGTCTCTCTCTGTGTGTGTGTGTGTGTCTCTCTCTCTCTCTCTCTCTCTCTCTCTCTCTCTCTCTCTCTCTCTCTCATTTATTGTACGTGGAGAGCTTAGTTGTTGTAGTATTAGAGAGAGAAAGACGGAGAGAAGAAAAAAAAATAAGAAAGTGAGACAATATAAATAGACAAATAA
>JAPQNM010000001.1:847393-852393 GCA_029783475.1 Metacarcinus magister | reverse complement strand
ACACACACACACACACACACACACACACACACACACACACACACACACACACACACACACACACACACACACACACACACACACACACACACAACTGAGGATGGGAGCGGGAGGAAAGGAGGAAGCCCACACGCGCACACACACACAAACACACACACACACACACACACACACACACACACACACACACACACACACACACACACACACACACACACACACACACACACACACACACACACACACACACACACACACACACACACACACACGTGAATACAGGAGGCAAGGAAGAAGGGGTTATATAATGAAAGAGTAGAAGGAGGAAGAGGAGGAGGAAGAAAAGGAGGAGGAGGAGGAGGAGGAGGAGGAAGCTTACAGATAGTTGAGAGAAGGAAGAAGATAGAGAAAAAGAAAAAAATTAATGATGCACAGAATTAACAAGAAGAACAAAGATAACAAATAAGGAAATACAAGGAAGACGTAAAAGATGAAGAACAAGAAGAAGAACAAGAAGAAGAGGAAGAAGAAGAACACGAAGACGATAACAACAGAAGAAGAAGAACAATAAGAAAACAAAAGAATATAACCAAGCGTAATAATAACACAAACAATGAAACGAAAGAAAAAGAAACAGAAAAAAAACGCCTGAAGAAAATCAAAGACACAGATAAAACTAAACACAATCCGATTGACAGACAGACAGACAGACAGACAGACAGACCGACAGACGGAGACAAAGACAGACAGATAACATACAAATTACAAAAATAGACATTATGTGACGCCAAAAACCGATAGCAATAGCCGATAGCGACGAGGGAATAGATGCCGATATAGTGAATGAAGAACCGATATAGAGTACATATGAGAGAGAGAGAGAGAGAGAGAGAGAGAGAGAGAGAGAGAGAGAGAGAGAGAGAGAGAGAGAGAGAGAGAGAGAGAGAGAGATAACAGATAGACGTGAATATAGATAGACATAGAAAGAAGTGAATAAATGAATGAATAAGCGCCGTTGATGAGCAAGTGAATGACGATGAATAATAATCTTCCAAACAAGTCAACGAACAGCATTCCATCGTGTTCTTAATTTCGTGAATAATCAGAACATTGAATAAGGAAACGGATAATAAACATAGATACAGGAAGGGAAGGAAGGAATGGGAGGAGAAGAGAGGAGAGGAGAGAGGCGCAAGAAGTGAAGAGAAACGAACGTAAAGATAATCGACATCGGAAGAGAAACGAAAGAAGAGTTGTGATTCTCTGGAGGAAAAGGAAGAGAGAATCATATAGTATGGAGGGAAGGAGGAGGAGGAGGAGTGGCGAGGCGGAGAGAGGCAAGGCAGAGGATAGACGGAGGCAGGAGTGGCGGGGTGGAGGTGGAGGTGTAGGAGGGCAGGGCAGGGCAGGGCTGGGGCAGGTCAGGGGGACATGATCGGGTGTGAGGGGCGCGGCCGGGCGTGGTGAGGCGACGCGGGGCAGGGCAGGAGCGGGTGGCGTGTCGCGGGCGTGTGTGGTGTGGGCGGTAGAGGGGACGGGTGTGAGCGGCTTCCGAGGTGGTGTTCCCGTGTGATACATGGGCGGCGATAAATGAGTGTGGCGGGAGGTGGCGTGGCCCGCCCCGCCCCCCTTGCGAGGACCAATGGCGTTGGGTCTACGCGGAGACCCCGCCCCTGGCCCCCGCCACCAGGGGGCAGCAGCAGGCGACTGTGAACGGGCGGCGTTAGCGAGCGGGAACCAACAAGTCGTCCCCAGTCTGAGGGCGGCCCTCTCGCAGCGCGCACAACGCCGTGTGTCGCCGTGGTCCCGAAGGCCAGTGTGTACAGCCGCGTGCAGCGCAGTGCTGTGACGGGCGGCCGAGTGTGTGTGACGTGCTGCCCCGTGTGGTGACGCCCAGGGTGACCCTCGTTGGCACCCTCGTGACAGCATCCAGTGACACCCAGAGTGACATGCGGCAGCCCGCCCGCTAGCTGCCGCTGCCGCAGGAGCCGCCCAGCCCAGTTTTGTGACGCGCCGCAGCCTACACTTGGAAAGGTGGCTGCCTCTGAGGGAGGCTCGGGCCCCGAGGTGGGCGGAGGGTGGGCTGGTGCCGGTGGAATCGGAGGATTGGGTGGGTTCACAGTGGCTCCCCACCCTCTGTTGGGCAGCATGGCGGCGCCAGGGCCTGACGCCCAGGGCGGCGCGGGGGGCGATAACCCCGCCAAGGACATGGCCGCCCTGCAGAACTTCCAGTCCATGGATTGGCTCTTCAAGAAGGAACGCATCTTTCTCCTCGCTCAGTTCTGGCAACAGGTACGTGAAGTGTGAAGTGTGAAGTGGCAGTGCCGCCGTGGCGCCGAGGCTCCCGGGGCGGCACGTGGTGGTGGCGCCGCTGCCCCTCGCCGCCCCGCAGCCCCGGGACAGGCACACGCCGCCCTGGACACGTGCACGCAAATCTCGATAAAATCCTTCGTTGACGAGTCAGTCGGTGAGCACGACGCAGCGGTGTGCCTGGGCGCGTGTGCCCGTGTTGGTGACATGATGGTGGTGTGGGTGACAGGTGCGGGTGGTGGCTCACCTGCCCAGGTGGGACCACAGCCTGGCGCCACGCGGCTCCTGCCGGCCGGTCCTCGCCGTGTTTCATAACAGGAGCCGCATCGAAATTTCCACAAAGTTCACCGGGTGAGCGACGGCCGCCGCCTGACGCCTGTGTGCCTCCCGGCGGCCGGCGGGAGGGAGGGAGACGAGAGGGAGGCAGCAGCCCAATAGAGGCAAGTTAGGAAACAGTGCATCGGAAACTTTATATCGGTGATTCCCTCTGAGCCGCGGACGACGGCGGGGTGACGAGGCTGAACGGGAGCCGAGCCTGGCACCTCGCCGCTCACCCCGCCGAGGCCTGCCGCTCACGAGGGAACACACACACACACACACACTAACACACACAGGGACACAGGGAGGAGAGTGAGAAGGGTGAGAAGGGGTAGAGTGTAGCCGTGGTGTCCATCCCTTCCGTGGTACACGCGGAGCAGCCCAGGCAAAGAATCGGAATTTCATCATCGGAGTTTCGCATTCCTGACGCGGCTGAGAATACTCCCGTACACCGAGGCGGGAGACGCGAGGCTGTCACTCAGTGATCTTGGCGTGCCGCAGCGGCCGGCCGGCGAGACACGGGGCGGGGAAACAACCTCACACGGGACGAGAGGTGGTGGCGAGGCGAGGCTGACAGGTGTGAGGAGAGGAACCAGTTAATGATGAGGAGAAATAGAAGGTTAGATGAATAATAGTGATGAAAATGAGTAGGAGGAGAAGGCCGATCTTGCCGCTCGTGGTCGGGGAAGCTGCGTGTGTCCAAGTCCATGACGTGACTTAAGGCGTGTGAGTGTTGTGGTCGCGGCCACACCGAGGGACGAACCTGGATCACCAAGGTGTATATCGATCGTCCGCCGCTCATGGGGAGGGAGGCCGAGGGAGGAGAGGAGAGGAGAGGAGAGAGCCAATAATAGTGATTAAGTCAATATGTTGTTACACTTCACCGCTTACTGTACACGTCAGCGGCCGCCACGACGCTCATCTCAAAAACCAACCCTTCCATTCTTGTTCCTAGTTCAAACTACTTGTTAATCTTAGTGACTTTGCAAACCGATTACCGACAGATAAGCGATTGTACTTACACTCTTATCGCCTTACACAACACAGGAAACGGTTGCTAAAAATAACTGCATCACTTTTGGCAAGACTAAAATTACACTCGACCACACTGGACTAAATTACAACGTGATATTAAATCCCTCTTGGCAATCAATGAGGAGGAGGAGGAGGAGGAAGACTGCATGTCACCTTCGAAACCAGTATTCACCTAAAACTCAGGAATATCGTTGTACCTTACCGACGAGAGAGAGAGAGAGAGAGAGAGAGAGAGAGAGAGAGAGAGAGAGAGAGAGAGAGAGAGAGAGAGAGAGAGAGAGAGTAACAGACAGACAAGTTTTCGAAGCGGGTGAATCATCTCATTCATCCAGACTCATCCGTTCACTCGTTCACACTTACTTATTATCATTTTGCAAACCAGTCGGCGAGCCAGTTTGATATTGCGTTATCTTGAACAAGGAGGAGGAGGAGGAGGAGGAGGAGGAAAATGATGAAGAGGAGTTGAGAAAAAGAAAAAATGTTTAGGGAAAATATTTGAACTTATCTTGGTGGTTTGAGCGGAAGTTCAATTGGTTTGGTTAACGTTTGAATTGACGGGTTGAGGGAAGTAGTGAGGCGATTGACTATTGTTTGTTGTCGAACCGTTTTCTCTCTCATACCGTTCATATTAGGCAGAGTTTGATAATTTTCTCCCCTCCGGCTATCCTGTGTGTGTGTGTCTGTGTGTGTGTGTGTGTGTGTGGGTTAGTGATTAAAGATTCGTATATCCCTCAGTGGTTCGGATCCGATAATTGTGTTTCATTTAGCGTTTCATTCATCAGTTCCCATCCCGATGTTACAAGTTCGTTCACGCGGTTCGGTTGTCTCGTTCGGTGGGCCGTAATTGGTTCGGTTTCGTTCGACTCGTTGTTAAGGAATGAAGGAATAGATTCGGTTCCTATTGATTGGGTTGAATCGTGTAAGTTAATCCTTAGAAACTTTGTGTGTGTGTATGTATGTATGTGTGTATGTATGCGTGTGTGTGTTTGTGTGTGTAGTAGCGGTGCAATGTAGATAGTTATGTGTGTATACCTGCACGTAGAGAGAGAGAGAGAGAGAGAGAGAGAGAGAGAGAGAGAGAGAGAGAGAGAGAGAGAGAGAGAGAGAGAGAGATAGAGAGAGAGCGATCTGATTGGTACTCATTATCCAATCAACGAAGCTTTTCACACCGACCACACACACACACACACACACACACACACACACACAGACACACACACACCAATCAGACCCCTGTGTTTATACTCAAAAGATATACACTACAATACACGGACGGAAAGACTCAAACATTCTCTTATTCAACAGAAATACAAATATATAAATTCCACCTATTTCTT
>JAPQNM010000001.1:814893-837393 GCA_029783475.1 Metacarcinus magister | reverse complement strand
GTTCAATGATGCGTTTATTTACTCACCATAGATCCCAGGCGATGAGTTTGTTTACAATTATTCAGAGGAGGAGGAGGAGGAGGAGGAGGAGGAGGAGGAGGAGGAGGAGTAAATCAATATGTAAAACTGGTGCCTACTTTTTCTCTTTTTTTTTATTTTCCTTTTTTACCAAGTTCATTTTGTTGTCTATATTTTTTCTTGTAAAGTTCTTCATCTTTGATCTAGTAAGTAAAAAAAAAATAATAATAATTACACCAAAAAAAACATTGATATTCTTCATAAAACACATCTATTTTTTTTTGTGTGTGTGTATTTTCAGTCAAAAGGCGATGTAACCTTCCAGAGTGTCACATTTCACGCGAGCAAATATACGCGGGGAAAAAAAAAAGTCAAAATCTCGCAACATTTCAACATTAGTTTGTTCAGTAATGGCCAATACCGTCCAAGGACTAATTTTGTCATAAACCCCCTTTGTTTCTGTGCCCCTTAATTCTGTATCCCCAGGAGGCAAGGGGGAAGCCGGAGGGAAGGGGAGTAAAGGGAGGGAAGCGAGGGAGGGTAAGTGATAGGGGGGGAGGATGTAAGTAGGTAATGGGAGGGAGGGAGGGAAGCCAGAGGGCGGGAGGAAAGGGAAGAGGAAGAAGGGGAGGAAGGGAGAAAGGAATAAAGCATTGGGGGGAGAGAAAGGGAAAGGAAGGAGGGGAGAAAGGGATAAATACCATAAAGAAAGGAATGATAATAGAGAGAAGAAGGAGAGGATAACGTATTGAAGAAGAAAAGGAGACAAGACCCAAAATTTAGATCAAAAAACCTCGTAGGATTATTTTCTTGTGGCTTTTGATTAGGATATAAAAACTTGATGTCCTTCAGGATACAACAGCGACGTGTCAGAACCTGTTAAAGGAATCCTATAAAACAAAGGAGAATTGAAACCCAAAAAAAACGTAAAAAAAAAGGAAAAAAGGTTCTTGAAGATGTAAAACCAAAAAAAATGAAGAAAAATAAACAACAATTCCACGTTAAAAAAAATTTACTTTAATGAAAAATATAAATAAAAATAAAAGGGAAAGGGAAAGGAAGGTAAAAAGGGGTAAGATATTAAAGGGTTAAAGAATACACACATAAATAGGGGATCGAACTCCATCATTTCCATCAAAGTCAGAATCGGTCCACCTAAAATCCTCCACCTAATCCACCCTTGTTTCGATACTCTTAAGATTCGTGGTTAGCGGGCAACAAGGAGCCAAGTCACACATACCTATAAGGCCGAGAATCCTACTACCAATCACAGCTAACCTCAACCTTATGGACAAACACCTCCCCTTTATCATAGCTCAGACTTTTCCTTCGCCTCCACAGTTTTGCTACCCTCCTCCTCCTCCTCCTCCTCCTCTTCCCTCCTCCTCCTCCTCCTCCTCCTCCTCCTCCTCCTCCCCGACCTCACATCAAGTTTGTTTAGCTAATGAGTATTTTCTGTTCCCAAGTTTGGTTATAGGTTTAGGTAACGCGAGGGAGGGAAGGGGAGGGAAGGGGAGGGGTAAGGGGAGGAAAAGGGGCAGATTGAGGGCGTGGGTGGGCGTGGCGGATGTGACGAGGGATTGAGGGGACGAGAGAGAATGAAGGGACGATGGGGTAGAGGGGAAGATGGGTTAGTAGTAGTAGTAGTAGTAGTAGTAGCAGTAGCAGTATAGTAGCAGTAGTAATAGTAGTAGTAGAAGCGTATCAGAGGAATTACAGCAACAGGAATAAGTAACAATATTAAAAGGATTAACGAAGAGAGGGAATAAGAGAAAGATGAGAGAATGATATGAATGTAAGAAAAACTAGAGAAAAAAGGAGGAGGGGGAAGAGGAGGAGGAAAGACGAGAAGGTGATAAAAAGAGGAGGAGGAGGAAACAGAGAAGGGAGAGAGAGAGAGAGAGAGAGAGAGAGAGGAGAGAGAGAGAGAGAGAGAGAGGAGAGAGAGAGAAGAGAGAGAGAGAGAGAGAGAGAGAGAGAGAGAGAGAGATCTTACCGATACATAGTTTCTCACGCGATAAAACAAGACGAGGTTAACGTTATTAGTCAACGTGAATTTTCTTTACTAAGAAAACGGAGAATCAGACCAAGACAAAGACCAAGAAAAAACTAAACTAAAAAAAAAGGAAATTAAGTTAAGATAAAAAAAAGTAAAAAGTCAACCAAACATTAAGAAAAGTAACATATCTCCACAGCTAAACATTTCTCCCCTATCCCACTTTTTTCCCCCCTCTCTCATACTTTTTTCCCCTTACTTTTTTCCCCGATGTATTTTTTCCCACGTATACAAACTAATCTATCGACCGATATGATCCATGACGCGTGTGACTGACCCCTCCTTTCCCCTCCCTCCCCTTCCCTTCCCCTCCCTCCCTTCCCCTCTTTTCCCCTCACTGGCTACTTGGGGTCGGTGGTGTTGTGACAGTAATATCTTGGCCGAGACAAGGGTTCGAAGCCCCGAGGGACAGCAAATTGGTGGAGGGGGAGGGTCGGCAGGGCGAGGCGTTGTGTGTCTATTGGTTATGACGTGACTTATCCGAGGACGAGGGGAGAAGGGAGAGAGAGAGAGGGGAGAGTGAGGGGAGAGGGGTTGACTAGAGTAGATTTGTTAGTCGACGGGCTACTTGAAAGGTCGATCTGAGAGAGAGAGAGAGAGAGAGAGAGAGAGAGAGAGAGAGAGAGAGAGAGAGAGAGAGAGTGAGAGAGTGAGAGAGAGTGCATATGGTAATGTTTGCCTTTGCATTGTCTAAGTACACTTGTCTGTCTTCTTTGAATGTGTGTGTGTGTGTGTGTGTGTGTGTGTGTGTGTGTGTGTGTGTGTGTGTGTGTGTGTGTGTGTATGTGTGTGGGTGTTTGCTGATTGCACAGTGATTTAGTTGCATCAAAAGCGAGTACATATCATTATTGCTCCTGTGTGTGTGTGTGTGTGTGTGTGTGTGTGTGTGTGTGTGTGTGTGTGTGTGTGTGTGTGTGTGTGTGTGACCATAAGCTTGCAATAATTATCTTCTATCATTTTATTCAATGATATAATGCTTCAACAAATATAATAATAATAATGATAATGATAATAATAATAATAATGATAATGATGATAATAATATAAATCCTAATCCTAATTCATCATAAATATAGTAACGAATAATAATAAAAAAAATATCACGTGAACGAAATAAAACGGAACAAAAATAATAATAATAATAATATTTCCTCTTTAAACAATCCTAATTTTTCATTTTTCTTTTTTTTCGCGCCTTTTTTTCACTCTTTATTTCATCCGCCTACACACTTATTATTATGAACATTGTGTCATTAGCGTCTTGAGGGTGATGTGAGGTTATGAAGATGAAGCTGTGTGCGTGGTGTGTGTGTGTGTGTGTGTGTGTGTGTGTGTGTGTGTTGTGTGTGTGTGTGTGTGTGTGTGTGTGTGTGGTGTGTGTGTGTTGTGTGTGTGTGTGTGTGTGTGTGTGTGTGTGTTGTGCGCCCTTGAGGAAAGATATCAGTCTGTTAGTAGCATGAATATAGACTATGTTATAACTATTATAATTCAAGAGCAGATGTCTTTGAGGTAGTTGTGATTATAATTATATGTATGAGGTTTCAGTAATATAAAATGAAAAATTGTTTATGCAAAGACATTACTATATTAATAAGTTATTCTACTTGAGAAGACATCTGCACTTTGCTGCTGTTGGTCCATTTGTAGTGTGTTGTTTATGAGCAAACACCAAACCCACAGGAAGCTTGGTCCTCGCCGCAAGATGACTTCAGCCATAGCTCGTTGGCACAGCAATGCACCGCTGAGAAGCACTGTTGAGTGTGCCTACGCGGACAAGCTGGAGGTGGAGATGCAGGAACTTGGTGTGAAGCTGACTCATGCCCTGAAGGCTCTGGAGCAAGCCAAGTCTATGGTGAGGATCTTACTGTTCCTTCTGTTGGTGTTGTCACTTTAAGGGGGATGTTGACATGATATAGGGATAGATAGAATTTGAAAATTATCATTAATTAATGTACTATCTTATAGAAAGGGGTCAGACAAGGCGACACTATCTCTCCTAAATTGTTCATGGCAGTTTTAAAGGACGTTTTTATGAATAGGGAGAGGCAGGAATTCAGATCAATAGAGAATATCTAAATAATCTTGAATTTGCTGATGATATTGTTCCAATGAGTGAATCGACAAAATGAAATACAGAAGATAATTTTGCAGTTACACAGAGAAAGCCAGAAAATGGGTTTAAAGATGAATGTGAAGAAAACAAAAGTGATGTTCAACAATTTGATACTAGACCATGAAATTAAAATAGATGATGAAGTAATAGAATGTGTCCAGGAATACATTTACTAAGGACAGAAAATTGGTGAATGTTCAGATCATGAAAAAAAAATCAGAAGAATAGGAATGGGATGGAGTGGTTTTGGTAGACAACACAATGTTATGAAAAGTAATCTCCCATTATCACTGAAGAGAAAGGTATATAATCAGTGTATTCTACCTGTTCTAACATATGGATCAGAAATCTGGAGTCTTATAAAACCCTGGGAACAAAAAATTTTTAGTGCCTAAAGAGGAGTGGAGAGAATAATGCTTGGCCTAACATGGAGAGACAGGAAGAGAGTATCATGGATTAGGGAACAGACCAAAGTTGAACACATCTTGACCACAATCAAAAGTAAAAAGTGGACATGGGCAGGACACGTTATGCGGCAAACAGATAATAGATGGACTGTTAGAGTAACAGAATGGCAACCCAGGGATGGTAAAAAGAAGGCAGGGCAGACAGAGAACTAGATGGAAGTTTTGCTTGAGTAACCTGGAATATACAGGCAGTGAGCTGATCAGTGGATAATGTCTCTACCCATAAGTTACATTCAATTCAACAGACTTTGGTTTTAATGTACACTCCTTCCCTCTAATAGTCTGTTAAACTGAGGGTTTGCTGTTATCATAATCACGAGTTAAATCCATGAAAGTTCAGAGACAACTGAACATTATAATATATACCCTTGGAGTATATTGTATACATTTATTTGTTGACTAATGGAGACAGACTGGTTAGGTAGGAGTGTTGAATTTACTACTTTATCAACCTTAATTAGTTGCTACTCTTTGAACAGGTGAGTCAAGAGAATAACCTGCGGTTAGTAACAGAAGGTTGGGTGGTGGAGGCCCGAGGACGCCTTCACCAGTGTTACCAGCACGCATGCATCCTGGCTGAACAAACGGCAGCAGTGAGGCATTGTCTATCACACATCTCAGCTCAGGTGGGGTTGATGCAGCCTTCACTAGGCAAGCCATCACTCATATCCACGGCCATGGACACTTTGGCTGTGGCGGCCGTCCAAGCCGACTCCCTCGTGGCTTTGTCTGACCCCAGCACACCAAGAGGACACAGTAACCCATCACACCAAAAGAAACAACTAGTCTATACACCCTAGTCATCACACACTTGTATAAGGAAGTAACTTAGTGTGGAGTCTGGAGCGTGAAGCGCAACACTAACCTGTGATGATGTACCATTATGTTGAATCATTCCGTCAAACAAGAATGATGAATTAAGGAAACCAACTTTGTCAACACGTTTGACAACATTTTAAATGGTGCTAAATAATTTTACCTCATTGAGTATTACATTATGACAAATAGATACTAAGATTTGTTACATTCCTTTACAATGCTTGTAATACATTACTTTGGTTCATATTGTTTTATGTTTTTCTTATCAATTACTTATACATTTTATACCAGTTATGCATTTCTTTTATTCTCTTTTTGGTCAGAAAAATCTGCTCTAATTTATTAAATGTTAGTGGAGTAAGCTTACAATACTGCCTTTCCATTAATATTCTCCACTGCATCAAATCTCTAAACTGTCATGTTGTGCAGATAATATTGATTCCAGACTTGCCATTATATCATGAGTATCGTTTCCTTGAGAAAAGTGCAGCTGCAATGCAAAAAAAAAAGTAGTCTTACTTTAACTTTTTTTATGACAAATCTGAACTCAAGCTCCAGTTGATTGGATGAATTGGCAGCTCACAAGATGCATTCATTGATCAGTGTTGTCAGACAGACTGGTGTACACAAGCCACTCAGTCAACCTACATTGTATACATTTGAATTATTTTCTTTGTAACTTTGCCTTCTTGTAGCATACTTGATTTGTGGTTTCAGGAAGACAGTTGTGGTTGTGGGCTAGAAATATATTAAACAAAGTTCGGCATGGCTACAATTAAGATAATACATATTCTAGATTATTATTGATTTTTTCTTGTCAATTTTTTTTTTATTAAATATTTCATGGTAAGAATATATTATGATGGTTGACAAGAAATGTTATGATGAAATATGCGTCAGGTCAGTCATGCAAGTCGGGATGAAGGCGGAGGTCATATCCACAACAGAGAAGACTCATATTTACAATAATTCAAATTTCTTAAAAAAATCACCATGAAATATAAAATTGAACCAAGATACTAATCTGCTCTTTACATAAATGTATTATGTCATTTGATTTTAGTAATGTTGAACTTTGTTTAAAATATTGCTAATGCACAACTATTCTTTTGTGTAATGGTGAAGATCATCCAATCAGCTTGGGGTTAGTAGTGTATGTTCTATGTGAAGGAATTGTTTAAATTTTTCCTTACAGATTTAAGCAACAAGATTTTTATGCTTTTCATCAAATTAAAACATTTTCTACAGCTTCAATAAATATTACACAATCAAGCAAAATGTCACGATTTCTTGAAACCCTTTTGATATAAGGAAATCTTCGTTTTACGATAGCAATGCGTTCTTTGAAACCCTATCGTAAACCGAAATAGCGTATACCGAACCCATTTTTACATGTATTAGATAGGGATGCGTTCCAGCACATTGCCAAAGTCACTCCTTCAGGTTCAGATACATACATAAAGACATAACTTAGTGTAAAAATAAACAAATTGAATGTAATCAATAAAGTAAATAAAGAAAAGAATATAATTATGCAATCATCTGATCAGCTGATGCGGGCGATGTAGGCGGTGAGGCGGAGGTCGAGGGTGAGGCCGGCGATTCAAAACCTGAAGTTGATTGCTCTGTTGAAGTGGATGGTCTAGCTGATGTTGATGGGCTGGCATGTTTGAAGAACGTCGAGATCGTTGACTGTTTGGCACAAGGTTTCACTGTGTTTGGCGCTGCATGCGCCACCACGCCGATTTGGCCACGCCCAACTCGCCACGCCGATTTTGGCGCCTTTTTTGAATATCGTAACTGCGAATCAAGTATCGTAAATCGAAAAAAGGGTACTAATTGGCTAGTATCGTATCTGCGAATTTAACGTAAACTGAACTATCGTATAGCAAAGACTTCCTGTATTCAATTATATGTACTAATGTATTAGATTTATTTTTACATCAATTGACACTCATTTACTCTTGTATTAAATTCAAATTTTATGCTCATGAAACAAATATTCATCTACATTGCATATATACAAATTAAGAGATTCAGTGGACGTGAAGAAGTCATACAACCTTGATGCAGACTAAAGGTTGTGGTCTATGTGCTCATTTCTTGTTTAAATCACTGGGAAAAAGCGTTTCAACCTTAACGTAATGCAAGAAATTAAATTAATTTGTAAATCACCGCATTCCATGGAAGGGCCTGAAACACATCAGTCCTTGCTCTCGGCAAGAGTAGTAAGAGAGTTAAAATTGCCACCATGATACTGAACCCTTGGCATGCCGGGCCGTTGTACCCACACAATGTACCTGCATGGTGGAACCCTGTGGATGGATCCCCGAACACTCCCACTGCCTTGCCATGCTGGCTATTTGCATGTGAACAAAGGACGGAGACTGAGAGTAATACAGGAGGTCAAGTTGAGGCTTTTGGGGCACTCAGGACAACGTGAGAATGCTTGCCGTGCATGCCTTTGTGAATCCAGTGTCCTGAAATTGCCGCCGAATACCAAACAATAGATTTTTTCAAGTAAAGAACAAGTAGATTTCCCATTTAGTCTGTTAAATTGAGAGTCAAGCGTACTTGTATTTCCTGTGTAACATATTGAGTGCATTTAATATATGACAAGATGTGAAGGTGAGAGCAATGAAAGTGTGTATGAAAGATGCGCCATGGGACCTTGTGTTGTTGAGGTGGTTTGGTTACATGGAGAGAAAGGAGTGAAGAGTTTGTGAAGAAAGTGTATGTGAGTGAAACAGAGGTCCAAGGAGGAGAGGAAGATCAGTTGTAAGATAGAAGGATAGGGTGAAGGAGTACATGCATGAAAGAGTTGCTGATTGAACCAGCAAGGAGTATGTACATAGGGAGATGAAGAGGCTCTTCTGCCATGACTATCCCCATTGAGGGACATTACTGGAGGGATGAAAAAGGTGATTAAATAATAACACTGAGCTAGGTAGCTTTAGACCATATAACTCTACTAGGTTAACGAGAGCGCTACGCCTCTTACCAAGTGACACAGAAAGGAGCAAGGTGTCAGAATAGATCTGGATGTTGGCTAATGAGGCACAGCTAGTCACCTCATAGTGATCATATCATTAGCGTTAATGTAATCACCAACCCAAGTAGTATTGAAAACTGGACTGAACGTTTATTCAGCATCATCTGTCATGAGTTTGTCACATTGTACTGTCCTGATCCCACTTATATACCTCTTGTTATTAATGTATCAAACAACATTTTTGCATTATGTTTGCTTTCTGCTGCAATACTTTCTTTGTATTGCTGGTTTGCTTGCTTAATTAGTCTTTTAACTTGTTATCTACACTCGTATAATTTCATGTTTTGGGATGAATTTTGCATTTTCCTACATTTATGTAACTTTCTTCACCTGAAGTGATTGTTTGTATTTTTAATTTTACTATTAATCCAAGGAGGTCTTCTTTTATTGTTAAGTTTTCTCACACAGCGCAGGATGAAGTCAAGGTTGCTGTGACAGTACACTCAAACATCAATTTACCAGATTGAATAGGGAAGCTACTTGTCCATTACAAAGTCCATTGCTTGTACACCATTATTTTTCATTCTTTCCATAAGTAGCGTCCACACAAGGGGTTACAAGTCCGAGCTTTGTTGCTGATCACAGGATTTGGTGACCTTGTGAGCTTGTGCAGCACACTTGTGGCAAATCTAGGCAGGTGATGTTTGAGGGTTGGAGTGCATGGACAGAGTGTGTCGGTAGAAGTTCGTTAGCTATTGAGAGATGAGGTTTGCCACTCTGCACTATCGCCATGCCTGACAACCACTGTTTGCACCATATTTTCCTTCTTTTTCTTGACATAATTTTTTTCCTTTGCACAACACAGTCACACAATGGTCCACGAAATGGTCTATTGCATTACTGGTGTCGTCATCCATATTCATCTAACTGCAGCTTGACAACAACTAGTGGCACGTGGCGTGATTAGTGTGGACTCTCACCCACCACACCAACATCACTGTCTCAGTGTGGGTCACGACACCTAGTGTGGACGTGGCTTTATAGAACACTGATTACTACACATAAAGACAAAAAAATCATGACATGCAAAGATTGTTTTCATTTACCTTACCTATCTATATGATTATGAATAGTATTTTATGGGTATTAAGAAACATATGATGGAAATTTACCACTCACACCACTTGCTCTGCCACTTTTATCAAGCAGCAAACTTTTTGAATGGTTCCGTCCACTACTTCAGTAGCAGATGGTGTCTGTTAAATCAGAAATCAGTTAAATTGAGGTAAGACTGTAATTGAATTCCAAATATGACCATATTTCAGCAACCTAAGTTGTTTTTGATAATTGCCTATGTGGTTTTGCATCTCGGATATTCTCAAAATTAGCTCTGTTGAATTTGCTACCAAGGTCTCATTTTCAATTACGTACATATATTATTTTCATTCACTGATTCTGATAATAATTGGGTGAAAAAGTTACTTTCTAAAAATTCCAGCAATCTATGTGACTAATTCAACATCAGAGAACATCTACCAGTTTATATTGAGAATGATAAATATGTCCAGAATCAATGACTCCCTGTCTTGGAGTGTTTGTCACAACACAGTATATTATGGTGTCATATCTTTGGGTTAGTCTTGGGGGCCTGTAGGTGACCGAACACAACTAATTTACCCATTGCATCACAATATCTTCATTTCCTTCCCTGAACTTACCACCAGTTGATCAGAGCAAAGAGTGGGTTGAATAACATGATGCACCACCTTGGCCCCTCTCCTCACTATCATGAAGCCTGCATTAGAATGGGCAGAAACAACATTATTTTCTCGTGACAAAGGAAAGTCATTGAGTAGCTGTGAGGGTGTTAAGGGTAAAGCTGATCCCACCATAACTTTCATTTGTGGCAATACTGCCTCTGAGAAGTTCCTGCAATGATACAACAGTTCATGTTAGTTCAACGATGTGTTTAACTTACTAACAATGAGCGAATCTTCTGCTCCTTCAATTTTCCTACCATCCTGCAAACCTAAGAAAAAACATGACAAGCAGCCAGTGCATTCATTACATCTCATCAAAACCATACTGAAAAATAAAGATAGAATTGAATTGGTAGTGTATTGATCAAGCTGTAATATTGAGAAGAAAAAAAATTGAGTAAAATAGAGAAAGAGTTCTGTTGAAATCAAGTAAAGATGGAACCATATATTGCATTGAATAAAGACAGTGTATGGAAAATAGATAATGTTAGATGCCTTCAACACTGAAGTTCGTTCACACAGTCTTCAAAACGTCACAAAGACTAATTGAATCATGAATAAGACTTACAACCTGATATTTAACAGCTATTGTCCTTGCAGTTTTGTCCATTAAAACTGGACCATCATAGTCATAATCACTCAGAACAAAACTAGCAAAGGACAAAAGGAACCACAGCACTTGTACTCAACTTCTAAAAAGCCTCACATCTCTGCATCCCTTGTGAGGCTGAAATATTCTCTTAAGTGATGGGAAAAAAGCATCAGAAACTTCCCTCAGAAGTCAGTTGGTGCAACTGAACAGGACAAGTGAATATAATTAGTTTTGGGAGAAAGAACAAGAATGAAGGATAAGGATGAGAGGACTGTCATTGATAGGGGAAGGGACAACAATTGGTTCCTAAGGAGGCTAATGGTATAGATTAAATAATCCACCCAAACTAGGCATCCATAGACCATATAGTTCTGCTAGGGTTAACGAGAGACCACTGAGAATCTCACCAAAAAGCTGCCTTTAGGTCATGAGCCGAGCACTGCACCACAGAGCCACACACAGACACCTGCTAATGGTGTAGAAGTCACCATATTCCTCTACACTGCAGGCCCACCTAAAACATTAAGGTATGGGTGTATCCAGCCATCTATGACCTTGGAACCAAAGCCATTGTCACGTAGAGAGATGACCCGATACTATACAGGGCAGGGACATCAAGTTCCCTGAGGTGAAATACAGTTCACCTGCATACCTAGAGTAATTAATTTGCTTTTTATTGCTTATATTAGATGTCTTCCTTTCTATAAACCTTACAATGTTTACCATATAACTATTCAATCAATCTTATCATTTGTCATTTCAAATTCCACAAATATCACATAAGCTTTTCCTTTTTCCATGAATTTTCACACACTTCCATCTTGCACATTTGTTGAACAACCTCTGCCTTTCTTCAACCACCAAGATTATATCTAAATATTGTAATTATAAACCTTAGACAACCACAATCTTGTCCAATCCTAGACGTAATGTAATCTCTCGGGTGGAAAACGAAAGACAAGGTTTAAATCTTAAATTTTTTTTATATGCAATAGGACATTTTAGGTAAATTTATATATATATATATATAAAAAAAAAAAAAAAAAAAAAAATTACCCTTGTTAGAATTACATTACAAACAAGCAACCAAAGAAAAAAATTATGGGAATACCAAAGCAGGACAATTGTTTGACTGATCTGCACGCAAAAAGTATCCTTCAGGTCATTGTTTACCAATCAAAGACATAAATACATGAACTCCTGAGACTGAACAAAATATCCTTTGACACTCACCTATAATATGGCTGATGATGAGACTTAGTGCAAAGATGGTTATGAAGCAGTGTAACACACTTCCCAAAGGGTTAGTTAAGCTGCAGCTCTTCCTTAAACACTACACCAACACCCACCCATTGAGCTCAACCCACCCTGCTTCCTGACACAACCTATCACAACACAGCTGGCGTGCAGAGGCGTGCTGGGACAGAAATCAGTCCTTATACTTCCAGCACTTCATAAGCATGTTGAACTGTGTCAACGTACCCATGAAAATGAAATGTGGGCAATAGCTGTACGTTCTTTATATTGAAGGCCAAAATATGTTGTACTTTACACTACACAGCTCAACATCAACTAAAGATTGAGTTTACTATAAAGAGAAATGGACTTAATGAAATGCTAGGTAACTGAGGGCAATTAAGAATAGAATTTAAACAGAAATTAGTCTTTTAGGAAACAAGAAGGTTTAATTTTAGTTTCCCTGCGATCAATGACTCTCTCCCTTTTTGCCGGTGACTCTCTTGAAGTCGGACATCTTGGTAGTTTGGAGGGGAGAGCCAATGATCTGCATGTAGCTGACCTGGGTAGTTTCTTCCTCAGTCTGGTTGTCCTTGAAGAATATAGTGAGGTTCATCACATTCTGCAGCTTCACAAACTTAAGTGGTATCAGCTCCCCATCCAGGTCCTTGGGAGACAGCCTGGGAGAAGGGAGAGTAATGTCACCATGAACCCCGGTGTGCCTTGTCTTGGCTACCTCTCCTTAGGGAGATGACAGCCTGGTATACAGATAGATAGATCACTAAATCCAACCTCCAAAGAGTTTTACAGTTACGAACGTAATACAAAAGTGAACACAACAAATATTGGTCCACTTGGTGTAGAAAACAGTAAAGTAACATGTAAAGAATTAAAGAATTAAACCTGACCAAAGCATTGAATGACTACTTTCCAGCTGTTTTTTACTGTTGAAGATATCAATGAAATCAGAGAAATAACTCCAACTCAACCTAACTTAATTATAGTAAGAGATTGCAACTTTACGCAGTAGCTTAATAGCTAAAGTAAACAAAACTCCTGGTCCTGATTGTACTTCACTGAGGGTTTTACAAGAGGTAAGATATCAAATCAGAAAACCTATTGTGATACTTTTCAAAAAAATCTCAAAATTCTAAGAAAGTTCCAGACATTTGGAAACTGGTTAACATTACTGTCTTTGACGGCTTATAAGACGCACAGGCTTATAAGAAGCATCTCAATTTGGGCAGGCATTAAAAAAAATAATGAAATAAATGTGATTAAAGTTTGAATGTTAGGTCTGTCTTCCTTCAATGATTTCTGGCTTCATACTAAGAAAACACAGTGGAGGTTGCACGTGTCATCAAGATTGGTGTACAACTGTCTGTTAGTTTGTTTAGGTGCATGCATGGTTAAGTTTCGTCACTTAATTTTCTTCCTGACTGGTCTTACTTTATATGAAGTACCGGTAAGTACTACAGTTATACATTGTTGGTGTAGAAGTAATCACCACCTTGTTTATATGTTTGTGGTTTAATTCAAGTGCCACTGCAGCACTACAACTCCACTAGTCAGTAACCCAAAGCTGACCCTTCACCTTATAAGACACAGGCTGATTTTCTGCTACATTTTTTGGAAAGAAAAGTGTGTCTTATAAGCAGTCAAATACAGTACAGTACTACCATACAAAAGAAGGAATACAAGGTGCTACCAAATAATTACAGACCAATCAGCTTCACATTTGTAGTTAGTAAGCTAATAAAAACTACAATATGTGACAGACTAATGAGATTCCTAGAAAAAAATAATCTGAATAAAAATACTATTCAGCATTGGTTTCAAAATAAATGCTCTTGTTTAACGAATCTGTTTGATATTTAACGATGTACTGAACATTTATGAGACAAAAGCAGATGTCAGATATGTAGACTTTAAAAAAAAGCGTTACCATTCTGTACAACGTCTCTTACTTTTGAACAGATAGTGTAGTTATAACAAACTGCTTCATAAAAGCCACAAAGCTGTTGTTTGTTCTTCCTTTGTGTTACTTTGTATTTTCTTTGAGAGTACTGTTACCTTTTTGTCTTATTTGTTAGGAACCTTTATAACTTATCTCTTGTCGTGCTCCGGTCTTTTGATGAGCTCATACACATTTCTACCTTTCCCACCACCAAGTAGTGACAACACACTACTCCTGCTGCATCTATTAATATATTTACATCTACCTGTTTGTACTTTTCATGGGAGGGGAGGCGGTGGTACAGTGGTCTAGCGCTCTGGTATGCGAGCCTAGGATCCCGGGTTCAAATCCCCGTTATACACTGACCACTTTTCATTCTTTGATATCACCGCCGAGTGGCCAAAGACTACCCAAATTGCTGCCATACTGTCTTCAGACGGGACTAACAACGTTTATATGCGTCTGAGGCTGTAGCAGTGATTAGCCTCGCACGTTCTCAACATATTCACGAGAGAACCTAAACATTTGAGGCGTCACTATAAAAATCTGAAAACCTACGCCAAATAACAGGCGAGGCAAGTCCATCTGTGCCTCAATAAGCCTACTGGCGCCAACGGTTAATGATATATATAAAATCATTCAGTATGTACTAGTCTAACTATACCTTGTCTACTGCTATCTCCGCTCTTCTATGTAGATAGAAAAATAGGGAAAAAAATGAAAGAAAAGAATAAAAATGAAAATGTAGTAAAGTAAGAAGAGAAAACAAGTACATAATTACAAACAAATGAATAAAGTACAAACAGTCAACGAGGAGACACTCACGTCAACTCCTGGACGGGGTTTGCACTCTCGGCTGTATCAAAGTCAATGGTGTGTGGCTGGTTGATGAAAAGCTTCAGAGTCTTGGGGCCATTGCTGGCTGGACCCTTGATCCTCATACTGTGCAGTTTCACAGCTTGATTAAATGACAGGTATAATATTAGCTGGAAATAAAAGAAAGTAGTGTCAAACATTGTCCAACCTTACTTATTATTGTCTGTCTCCTTTGACAGCTTTTCTGACCCGCTAAGATGAAAAAACTAATCTGGTATTACAATAGAGGATGAAACTAAAAATAATGAATTAATACAAATCAATAAGAATGACTTGGTATCCCCTGTGGAGGCTTCACCTGTTCATCTGTGTCAGACTCCATGTAGCCACCTGTGGAGGAGAGTGCCTCGGTGAAGGGGTGGTCGTCACTCTCATTGAGACACTCACACCCTGCCTTGGCAATCATGGGCAGCAGATCAATCTGAAACACAGGGTCGCTCAGGCAATGCATTCATGATGCAATGATCTTTATTTTTGTCTGTCTTTCATTCCAGTTTTCCTTCTAAAAATGTTTTGAGTAAACCTCCAGACATTGCACTAGTCCAACAGGGGCACTTGGTTCAAGTGAAATGCACTTGTTTGGCCAAAAACAATTGGGTGAGAGAAGAAATTAAGGTAATGTGTTGAAAGTGAAAGTGAAATGTATAAGTAAGGAAGGATCCCAAATTCATGTAAATAAGTGTATGAATAAATGTGTATGTAGTTTATAAGTACAAATGTAATACATATATACAAGGAATAAAGTATTTGCTCAATATGAGATTGTTGAGAAGCTCGATGCAGGACCAGTTGGTGGACAATTTTTTCAACAATAACATTTTAATAAATAAAACTATTCATTCCCATTTACTTTTTAGAGTGAAATGAAGCACTTTTGCTAAAACAACAATATATCAATAATTTTTGCATGCTGACGTGTATGCCGTACACCAAATTTTGACAACCCATCTGAGTTAAATTCACAATTTCCTCATTCATAATGTCAACACCAACCTTATGGAACACATCTTCACAAACAATGAGTCTTGTATCTTATCCATATCCTCCTACATCAACAGTATAAAATTAGGACACATTTAAACTGTTAAAAATAATTTCTAATACAAAATCATGTTAAGTTTGTTTGTTTGAACACTCACGTGTCCTGGTACGCCTGTGTCTTCCAGTTCCTCCTCTTCCCCATCACCATAGTACTGTTGGATCTTGGACTCCAGCCCTTCTGGGTCTGCCCCCCGCAGGGTGTCCAGCTTGGTCTGTAAAGGAACAAACAAGAGATGTATGCCAAGATGTATACCAATAATCCATCAGTCAAATACATATCCAAAATACAGTTTCTTTTTTGCATGCTGAGGTGAAAAGTATCCAACAGATGGCATTTACATTAACTTACTAATATTAGACAATTATTGGATGAAAATACGTGACCTATAAGGGAAACCATAAACTGAATATTTAGAATAACATTTATCAACTAGCTATTTTTTCAAACTATGTACAATTTTCTGCTAAACACTACCATGGATTTCTGTCACTAGATGGACATTTTCTAAGTACAAGAAAGTCTTGCTATATGAATTGTCAGCATACAACAAATGAATAATACGTACAAAGTATTTTCAGAATATTTTTGCACTATAGAAATCTTCGTAAATACTGGTAAAAAGTTCAAAATTGATTCCAAACAAATGACAAATCTATGGGATGGGACGGCCATGATGATGTCATACTATTTGTCTCCCATAATAAAGTGTGTCTGCAATCCACCACTGTTCATGGAAATATGCTTTGTGGATCATAAAAATGTTTCCTACATCATGTTGATACTAATCAAAGTGATAAACAAGTCCTATACAAATACAACAAGTCAATAACAACATGCAGGCATTGAATTATTATCACAAAATGTGCCTTTTCCCATATTGTCTCCTTGAATGATCCGTACATGGTTTAATGAACATGAAGTGAGATTAACACAAAATAATGTTGCTTTGTATAAACAATTACCCAGATACACAACAGTAGTGTTTCAATGTATGAACTAATCATGTCATCACAAACATGGACAGAATTCTAGCTATGCTTCATGATGCCTGAACCCTTGGCCCATGGAGGAAAACATGCAAATATCCTATATGTATTGGACTACTGGGTTTGTGACTGGTGTTCAATGATAACAGTCCTAATAGATGGACTGTAACGGTAACAGAATGACAACACAGGAATGGTAACAGATAACAGGGCTGACAGAGGATTGAATGGAGAGATGAGGTAAAAAGTTTTGTTAGAGTAACCTGGAATGGACAGACAGCAGACAAAGATGAGTGGAGAAGGTTGGGGGAGTCTTTTACTAGCTTACCTTACTTTGAGTAATGTTTCTGTAAGCAGTGTAGTGCATGCCTTTTGAAGAGGCACATTCTAAGGTGACATTACAATGCCAACATGTTCTTATCGATACACATATTCGTATAGAACAATTTTTTTTCTGTTCCATAATCTGATGCCCTGTTCCCTCAGAGAACATCACCTACTATCCTGCAGACTACTGCAAAAAAGCAGATAATGGAACACACACACACACTTGAGAACTGACCTTGTTCCTGAAAAAGATGAATGTTGGTGCAGCTGATACCCTTTGGAAGGCTGAGGTGGTGGGACACTGGTTGACATCAATTTTGAGGAATACTGCATTGGGGAATCTGCTTGCCATCTCCTCAAACACCGGGGCAATACGTTGACACGGCCCACATCTGGGGACAAGGAATAAAGATGCAAACTTTGATAATTCTATTTTTCTGCACAAACTTCTTTTCATAGCCTGTTGCTGTCCTAGAAAATATGAATAAATAAATAAAAATAAAGATTAAAAGTAAAAAAAAATTTTGTGCCATTATCTTGAGTAGAGGCCACTCTCCACATATGAAGCTCTGCCCTTCTCAGTACACTGTACACCAGCTGTGGAGGAAAAGTGAAACAATAACTAATGTACCAATCAAATTAAGTTGACCGATGTCACAGCTAATTGTTTTCATCCAATTATACTCAAAGCTCCTGTATTGCCACCTCACCTTTGAAACATGTCATGCCTTGGTTGTGAAGCAAAGTACTTTGCATTTATAATAGCACAAGATTGACTTGGCTTCAGTAGTGAGATTTGTGTGAACTGCACCAGCTTGTGTTATGAAGCTTGGTGAGCAGCCACTGATCGCTGGGCCGGGGAGTATCGTCAAGATTGAAGAATTTAAATTTTGAAAAAGGAAATATAATAGAGGATGAGAGATCAAGGTTAAGTGGGTCTTTCGTCTCTTTGAGCAGGACACAAGGATGTTTTTTTTTTTCCTGTGAAGAGAAACGTCCAGCCTCTTCTTCCCATTGTTGAGCACCACATTCTCTCCAGCACCTCTATATACACTCATACCTCAGTTTTATGGACCTCCCTTTAACGGATATCAGAAGCAACGAACAAAATCTGCAGCCATCTTCACCATCCATAGTAAGTCTAATATTAAATTAAAAGTGTTAAATTACTGTAATATAGTGTATATTTACAGTGTACAGGTATTTTACACTGTCAGATTAGATAGAGTGTCTGATTAAATGTACAGTACTATATTACTCCTCTTTCCTTCGTAATGTAATTGTTGATATTAGCCACTACAGACTTAGTGTTGGTAAGTATGGACAACTAGAAGATGTTTCCCCCTTTTTGTCTGTTAAAACGAGCTATAAGTGTACTTGAATGAGTGGTGTGTGTACGCACGTGTACGCAGGAGCTGGGCTATGTGCACCAAACTGTAAATCACAGCCAGCAGTTTACATTCTGGCAACAATGTACATAATGTACCCTGAGTGTCTGGCAAGATATCAGTTTGCTGGAGTTTACTCCAAGAATCATCGCCACCACTACTTCCTACTCTACAAGCACTAAAATTCACCACAATAATGTAGGTTTTTAGCTATTAACCGTGAGTGGTTGTAGATTACCAGGTTTTGTATGGCAGTAGCCTAGTGGCTAACGGTCGGGCATATCAACTCAGAGTCCTGAATTCGAGCCCCAGCACGTGCTGGCCACTTTTCTTTGGTAATACTGCTGAGTGGCCTAAGATCACCCACATGCTGCCATAACACTATCCTCAACAGGACAGCAAAGTTATATGCTCGAGGAGCTTCCGTGGGCAGCATGAGCCTCTCAATAAGAAACAAGGTGTCACTTAAAAAATCTAACCCGTGCTACTAACGGGCGGAGGCTGACCATCTAAGGCCTCCATTAAGCCTACCGGTGCCATGGGTAAAGGATAAAAAAAAGTTAGTTAAATTAGGAAATGCCCTTAAGTTTCAGGTTAAGTTAGGTTAGAAAATGCAATTTGATTTCTTTTTAAATCAAACTGCCGGAGTGGGGTTGGTGGTGGGCCAGGCGGAAACTTAAAAATAGTTTCGTCCAAAAATAGATAGCAAAGTTAATATGAATTTTTACCCAATTTTTTTTTCAACTACTGAAACTAATTATTTTCGGGTAAATTTTATTGTTGACGTATTATGTCATTACTGTATTTTTTTTCCAACTCACCAAACCAAATTTAACCTAACATAAGCTCTACAGCGAGAGGAAATTAACAGATTAATGAAAAAACACCAAAATTCACAAGAAAAAAAGAAATGCTAGTCTTTACAAGATATCAGAAGAACTAAACCTAACCTGACCTGACACATACCATTTGTTTGTAATAACTTTGCGATTTACAAGGAATATAACATCACATACCACCTGCAAAAGTTAACTCGTGCAATACTTATACAGGTGAAATTTTCTGTAATAATACCACACATCATATCAGATGACAAAACACTGATTGATTCAATGAGATAAAAAAAATAGAATGATTAAACAAAAAAACTACGAAAAATTTGCCAAAAGTGAGAACAAAATTTGAAAAAATGAACCAAAAAAATGGGAAAAAATTAAACAAAAAATAACAAAAATCAGCCAAAACAGAATGATTAAACAAAAAATTGAAAAAAATTACCCCAAAACTACCCACCCCACAAAACAAAAAAATAAGCCCCCAAAAAACAAGCCACTAACGAGCCTTAAACAGTAACCAAACCAGAGTCACTTATTATCATCATTAAGTATAATCACCTCGCTGATGTGAAGTCCGCCACCACTAGCTTGCCTCCAGCCTCAGTCAGCTCACCATCGAACTGACCATCTTCACTCAACACCTTCAAATTAGTGGACATTATCAACTTAGCAGATGATTAATAAAGTAACAAAGTCAAGAGGAAGTAGAGGCAGATAGAACAACACACTAGGAGCCGTGCTGAGTCACTGACACACACACACACACATACACACACTCTCACTGTTTACAAGACCAGCTGATACTTATTAATACAAATACACAATTATACATCCTCATTCTATTCATATAAAGCAATTATATTGGGTTTTTGTTAATTGATATATCTCTTGGTGATATTGTATCTAAATTTCTCTAAAACTTCGATGGTTGTGAAGGTGTATATATATATATTTTTTTTTTGCAGATGTTTGCATGTCACTGAGTAGTTTTTGGAGATACTGAATAATATCTAGTAAGAATAGACACTATATAACCTTTTAGTTTATTATTTTAGGGTATTTTCTGGACTACATACGATTATTTGTAGCACGCATGTGAGAACAGGATAAATAGATAAGAACAAGGCTCATCCCCACCCTCTTCACCCTCGACAGGGAACAGTAAAAAAGGAACACCATATAAGTAATTACCTTGTATAAAACGAGGACATGGACATTTTATAGTACATAATGAAGTTAGAGGAATTAACTATAATAAATTACCACTAATTAGTAGTGTACAGTCTTAGGAACCATGACGAAGTCGCTTGACTGATTATTATTATTGTTAGTTTGCAGTTTTTAGACATACTATGTACTTGACAAAGTCGCTTGACTGACAAATAGGATGACCTAGATAGGCCCTGGTGGCTTTTTGTCATCCTAACATGTTATGATTAATGTTAGTAGCTACATCTTGGGAAAGGAATAACTGTATAAATAGTACCATCTAAAGGATACTGAACAAAGTTGGTTTCGTAAGAATACGTAAGCGATCATAAAAGCTCGGACCACGCAATTATAGTTAATTTGCTAAAAACCCTGCTTTTCGGAAATATTAAGCTTGGGATTTGAAAGTTGAAACTGTCTACAGTTTTTGAACTAACTACTGAGGCTGGTCGAGTCTGTCCCAGTGGTTAACAACTTTAACATTGATTGTGTTATATCTTCGTACTTCTACTGATGATTAATCGCTAATTCAGTCTTCCAAGGTAGTTTTGAACACGAACTACGAGACAGTAGTTAAGCTAAATGATCCCTATAGTGATTACACATAACAATTCATGCGCATAACTGCTTAATTTTATAATTAAAGTATCTCGTGTCTTTCTTATAAGGCAGTGCATATACTATATGTAGCTTAAATGGCGAAACAATTAATCAATACTAATTTATTTTGTGTGATTTGTAAGATAACTATATATAATACGGTCGATAGTTCTCATCTGAAAATGTGGCACCGATGCTTGGCGGCTATTCAGTCGGGGCTTCCGAAATAGAGGAGCTCCGAAATATATGAGGCCCGATTCAGTCACCCTTCTGTACTCCAAGGGAAGGGAGAGTGTTGCTTATATCATTCTAGTTCGCTCCATATAATTACGGTTATTGTTTCTGACGAGGAGCTTGAAATCCTTTTAAACCATCCACCAATACAAGGAGTGGGAGAAATAACACTGCTAGTAGAAGGGAGTTAGTTAAAGTTACTGTTTTGATGCGACTGAACGGATATTTACAACTATAGTGAAACAATACTTCCTATGCCTCAGCCACACAAGACAAAGTTGAACTATTAAATACAGTGACAATCAGGAATGGATAGAAAATGAGACAAGTGTGTGGACTGTGAATAGAACGCACTTTGATGAGTAGTGGTGAGGGTGTGAGGTGTGTGTGTGTGTGTCTGATCACAGTAGGCACCCAAATACTGCATCCACCTTAGTGTGTTGAGTGCCATTCCATCTACTACAGTGCAAACATCTTTATTATGGAGGAAGACTTGGTGAGTACTTAAGTCTTTTTCGCTTGCTGTTTTGGGTAAAATTTTACATCTCCACCATAATGGCGTCTGTTTATGTCTGCGTCTTGCCTCTGCACTTGATCCAACTTCCTACTTTTGATCAGAGAACATTTGATATCTTCTAAATTAACCTAACCTAACCAAACCTTAACTTATATTGACAAATAACAAAACCTTGTTTAGACCAAACTAAACTTTTTTTTACGAAGAGGTCTCATAGAAAACATTGAATATCTCACTAACTAAGAATTTGCGACGGAAACGTAATTAAGAAAACCTTCTCAAAATGCATCAGGTAATGCAAAAATATAGCCCTGAATTCTCTAGAGCGTTCTGGTGAAGATGTAAAGTAATACCCTGTTTTGTATCCAGTAATTATGAACATGTTATGAATGAAAATTCCTGTGGTTTTATATAAATATCGAATTAATGCTTGTCATGCCCGAGAGCCTGGCACGGTACATTCACGATATATATA